>NIUQ01005458.1:0-10765 GCA_002796945.1 Plectus sambesii
CATCGGTCAGGCCGAACATATCGAAAACGGATATGACGCCGTCGCCAGTGCGCGAATAATCGGCTTTAAGTTGAAGACCGATTCCTGAAGAGAGAAAAAATGTTTGCGGGATTAATGCGGATCGTTAAAGGATTAGTGCCTGAATCATGGACCGACGACTCGCCGTCTGAACTGCTAATGCCACTCGAGCCATTTCCGTTGTGGCAAACTTTCGGCTGCGATGGTGTTTGGATTGAGTTGGCCCGACGGGCAATCGCTGACACGCACCGCTGGTAGAGACTGGTCGCCAGCTCATCGCGGCCTCGATTCGCCTGTAAATGCGCAAAAGTCAACGCCGTCTCACGTGACGTGAAACTAGACCGATTCTGCCGACAGCGTCGTCTTGACCTTATGGCCGTTTGCCTGCTTCGTGCGCTTCGTCAGCGCCTTGTAGAGAGACAACGCTGACAACCCCAGCAAGGCCGCAACAGACTCCAGTTCTGTAAATGTTAATAATTTTATGTATGTGTTAGAAGGTTGGATTTGGAGAATTCCCGAAATTAGGATATTGGTCCCTCGAATTTAAATAAGATTTACTTTAAAATCCAGAAATTTGGGGAACCGAAAGTCCTCATCCAAAATTCCATGATTTTGGAATATGGTATCTTCGAAACTCCGAATCTTCAGCATCCCGATTTTGGCCCCCGAATTAAATCCTTTTGAAGAGAATGAAAGCGTTTAAAACATAGGGGGCGTACCATGTTGACCCTCGAGTTCGACATCGTCGCCTTCGGCGTCGATAAAGTGGACATTGCCGAGCAGCAAGCATGCGGCGAGCACGCGCATGACGTCAGAGAAGGGAATGCCGAGTGTATACAGCGCCGACTTCCACGCTTCGAATCGCCGTCGTCCATCGACGGTCGATGACGGCTCCTTGAGGTAGCGTAGCTTGGTCGCGTCCATCCCTCCCAAATGGAATTTGACTGAAGTGTAAGCACTATGCTCGCGAGTAGGGCAATAAGTAAATAGCAGTTCGCAACGCACTCTTCTCTTCGGCCGACAGTCCCGTCAACATCTCGTAGAAGATGTCGAATGCGTGCCCGTCGCCGCGCGTCGCCAACCGCGACATGTCAGTGAAGCAACAATTGATCTTCACTCGACTGCACACGCCATCGATGATCTGATACTCGTACCAAAAGCCCTGAAACGATTGGTTCAGGCTTTAATAAACGTGGTTTCTCATCCTCCTATCAAGGTTGTCTTTATCAAAAGTACTTTTACAAATTATTATTTCGCTTGAATAAGAACTCGTGCCACGCATTGTATTGCATACAAAATTAATTGGCTATTACTGGGTAGATTTTTATCAACGATAATATTCATAATTTAGTTTTACGAAATTTATGAGAAAGTAAGAAAGTAATAATATTTATACGAAAAAAAGTTACTCACAATTTTGCTAGCGTGCATATTGTCAACGGTGGCGGCAGAGCCGAGACCGCGTAGCACGGTCATCGTAGCCGTTCGGGTCTTGAGCAAATCACTATCCGCAGCGCCAAATTCCATACACAATTGCTTGATTAGCTGCTGGCATAAATAACTCTTTCCCGAACCCGACTCACCACTGAAAACAATGTTGATAGGATGAGAATATTCTATGATGACGTACCAAAATACAACGCTCTGCGAACCAACGTCGTTGAAGCCACTGTGTAAATCCTTGGTCAGTTTCATGATCGAGCGATAGCTGGACGTCTGGTTCTCGGCTAGATCGTTGAACGGGTTAACGAACAACTTGAGCGGGCCGAGTTCAAACTGAAATCGACATGTTTGGAAGTTGAGCAATGAGCGAATACGAGAATGTTCAAGAGATTATTACCCAGCAGATTCCTTTCTTGAAGGAAGTCTCCAGCTCTTTTGCAATCGAGCCAGCCGTGACTGGCTCTCGCAGGGCGCTCAGATTGCCGGTGACCGTCCAAAGTTCTTTGGGTGGCATTATCAACTGAGTGGATAAATGCGGCGGTGCCGATCCCATTTCTCGCGGACGAGCGCTGTTCGTTCGTCGAAACGGTCGATCGCTGATCGGCGATGCCTGATTCGACGACGCGTCCCAGCTGCTATTCGCTCTGGTGTTGATTGGAGGTGGTGGAGGAATCGCCGGAAATCGTCTGACAACAGCATTCTGCACCAATTGATGCTGCTGAACTTGCTGCTGTTTCTCGAGCACGCGGGATGATTTCGGGGGGAGAAACGGAGCGTGTTGCGGATGAAATTGCTCGGCCAAAGGAGAGAACTCTTCGAACGTGCGCAGTGGTTTCGGCGGACCGCGATCTGAAAACGTCTAGCGATAAGAGTGGTGGTCGCTGGGGGGACGGGCAAAAAAAAGGACCACGATTCTTGAGCGCACGCATAGATGATGATGATGATGGTGTACACGCACGAATAGACGGCGATGATAGAGCCCCGACGATACAAACCGACGTGCGTCGAGGACGCAGCCGTGAGAACGGGCGGAGAGGTGCGCAGAGGGGGGAGGTGCAGGGTCAACCGTCCGGCCACTCGCCATCGCTCATTTAGTGTTTATCTCCTCGCGTCACGTGATCATTGTAAAAGCCGTTCGCATATTCGTGGTCCGGTTTCTGCCCCCGTCGTCTCCCAGTCGCGCATCCCCGAACGCATTGGACGGGGCGCCGCATGATGCGATGGGCATAAATCGGCCATGATCAGTACCACTTACATGTACGAGGGGGCAGAGCGGGCGCGACGTCCATGCCCGCTTCCTCGACGATGGAGGGAAAGGACGTGGCGTGCTTCATGTCGGGCCGACCGCCCATATTCGGCAACGAAGTGACGCTGTGACGAAAGTGAGTGCGCGCCAAATTGCCGGGCGGCAGCGTGTGATGGTCATCGCGCAGGTTGGTGCGCAGGTACTGCAGCTCCTCGGTCAAGTGCCTGATCTGCTGCCGAAGGTCAGTCACTTCGTGCGAGGTCGTCGAATCTGCAAAAATGCCCATTTGTCGCTCAGTGGGAGCCGAAAACAGAAGCTGTCAGAGAGTGATTGAGTCGAACCAGTTGGGCATCCCCCGCTGGCGTGCGCCCCATCTCTCCCCCCACTCCATCAATAATTGTTGACTCCATCAATAATCGTTGACTCGCGAGTAAAGGGAAAAGTTTGAACATGAGTGCTATTGATAGAGGTCAGTGGGAACTGTGCACGCGCAAATTTGCACAATTGCACGGGGATGGAAAGTCCTTGAAATCGCATTTTGTTCCGTCCTTGTGACACGTTTTAACGCGTAAGTCGCGATCGCCGGTCGCGATCTTACAACAGATACTGTCATAACATTGTCCGTCGTCATCGGCTGGCGTCACGAACGAGCAGCATCCGCAAGAAGCGCAGTATAATTCTCTCAAAGTAGTAAACAGCGCAATATAACCGTTCTCCTCTCAGACTCGACTAGACGCTCTCTTGTATGAAGAGGAAATACGTTGATAGCGTAAACATTCGAGGGTGGTATAGAGTGGAGTGCGGCGGGGCGGAGCGGCCACAACATACTCTTTAGACACTTACGAATATCGCTGCAGACGGAATTATTGTAGGAGGTTCGTCGATCACGAGGAATAACTGGCCGAAACGCCATGACGGCCGGTCGAAGCGAGCGAGCTAATGGAATTTGGTCAGCGACTCGGGGCGCGGCGGGCGTCGATCGCGCCGAGTCAAACAAGCGGCCGGCTAAGCGGTAAGACAAACGCTGAACGCTGACCGACGCCGATATGCGCGGAATCCCCGTGCAAAAACGGCCGGCGATCGCCGCCTCGTCTGCCGCTAAAGTTGTGATTCGAATAGGCGATTGCCGCCTTTGGCCCTTTGTCGCAATCGTCCGTCGTCGACGAACACCTCGGCGGGAGGTCGAAGGCGACCGGTTGGCGGGCGATCGAGCGGTCGGCCGCTTAGTGCGTCTACGATGCGTGCGCCGCGCCGATCAACTTCGCGATTGGCAATCTCCGGATCGACGGCGCCCACTATCTGCAGTCGCCATCGGCGTTTCATCCGTGTTCTACACGGCGAAATTATGCGCCCTGCCCCCAGCCAGCGCGGCCCTCGCGACAACAGCAAAGCGGTCCGAACGCTCGTAAAAGTCAGCGGAATGCAACCAATCTTACCCACGCTCTTGGGCGCATGCGACTTGCGCAATTCGGCAAAGTACAGCTCGAGCATATAGCCCGGGTCGGTCTGGAGAGCGGCGAAGTCGACGGACGCAGTCAGCTTGTCAGCGGTCGCCATTGTCAGTGAGTGACCGCGGCGACGGCGCGACGGGTGCGCCCAGGGACCTGGTCTAAGCTGATACTTTGCAAACAGCTGGACAGGGCCGGGCGAGTGCCCGCTGAGAGCTGACCGCACAAGTGCAAACAGGCCAGGAAGCGTTCCGACACAAGCGGTCGCGCCGCCAACTTGTCGGAGCGGCGGCCGGCGACACGAGTGACGACACGACTGCGCCGCAAGAAACTCGTCGGATATGCATCTCTCGGGTGTTGCCGCAACGGGCCCGTTCCCCTTTTGTCCTCCAAGGTCTCGTCTTGATCGTCGCTCTTCCCCAGGGGGCGCCTCTCGATTGCTCCCAGCGGCCTTGCGCACTTAGTTAGCGCCGACCGCCCGTTGATTCGACCAGTCGACGACCCTGCCCTCCTCCCTCTGCCCCTATCGCGGCGGCGGCGTTCCCGTCGACCGTCAAGTGTCAACAGGACACTTTTTATCCTTCGACCACACATATAGCCTGGCCATAGCCCGACCAGCTGCAATCGTCGTCGGCAGGAAAGAATTGCAAAGATGTTTGTTCGCCGCCGACGCACAACGTGTCGACTGCCAAGTAGTGACGCAACGATCGCGTTTGCGTGCGCAATGCCACGACCAATCACTGGTGATTCAGAAGAACCAGATACATAAACTGAATAGAGCCACCGCCCGCCGCCATGTATCCCGCCCAACAGTCGTCTGTCTCTTCTTCCTCGCTGCCAGCCAGTTCTCACCGTTGACATTTCGTATCGTCATGGCTGTCGAATTCACCACTGAAGGTTCTTCATTTGCGTGTTTTTACGCGTATTATAAACTGATTATAAACTGATTTTAGAACTGTCGCAAGTGTTCGACGATGTCGACACGGACGGAGATGGCAAACTAAATCGCCAGGAGGTAGCGAATTTGCTGCGAAAAGTAAACATCGAGCCGACGCGTTTGGATCTCAACCTGATTTTCTCCGAAATCGATGCGGACAGTAAGTGGCGCGTGATAGGCGGCTGTAACGAAAGATCCACCTTGCAGAGTCCGGTCTGATCACAAGGGCCGAGTTCTTCAAGTACATGGCCTCCGCTGCTCCCACTCGCACCACCCTCGACGAGCTCATGCGCCAGTTCCGCGCCTTCGACCACGACGGCGACGGTATCATTGACCTCTCCGAGTTGGAAGATATCCTTCACGAAACGTCGAATCTCGACGATAAGGCCGCCATTAAGGCCATGTTCGAATCCACCGACACCAACAATGACGGACGAATCACATTTCAAGAATTCGTCAACATGATGAAAGAGTAGTATATTATTGTTGCCAACATTATTGCCGTATAATAAGTAGCTTCTCATTCATTCTGGATATGCATATACAGAAATTGTTGTTCAAAAGCTAACGGCTGGTAGGGAAAATGGCATTTTTCAATCATAATTCGTGTCCTAAGTGCTTAAATGAATGATTCGTAATCGTGTCATAGCGTCATCGTGTCATAGTGTAATCGTGTCATCGTGTTGTAGTTGAAGCATATACTAATTTTTGAAGCATTTATGATTGTGTTAAAGTCAATGCAATCAATTAAACACAATCATTGTTTGACGCGTGAAGCGCTGGAACATCGACCCTCAATGTACTCGAAATTTCTTCATCAATCAAAAAACGTCAAAGAAAGCATCGAGTTCGAATGAGCACATCTTGTTACGGAACCGAAGTGAAATGTCAAGTCATTGGGGAACGATGACATTGCGTGTGCAATGGCTAGTCATCGCTGATTCAAAGAAACAGATAAAAATATTGAATAAAGCTGCCGCCATGCGTCAAACTGTCGCCTATCTACACTTTGCTGCGCTCTCACCGTTGACATTTCGTATCGCCATGGTTGAGGATCTCACTCTCGAAGGTTGCTATTCTCCATTTGCGTGTTATCACACGTGTCAGTTTCAGAACTGTGGCAAGTGTTCGACAAGATCGACACGGACAAAGATGGCAAATTAAATCGCGAAGAGATAGCGGACTTTCTGCGAAGAGTAGGACCCGAGCCGACGCGTCTGTATATCGACACGGTTTTTTCGGAAATCGATGCGGACAGTAAGGAGCATGATAAGGGGCTGTAAGGAAAGATCCACCTTGCAGAGTCCGGCCTGATCACAAGGTCCGAGTTCTTCAAGTACATGACATCCTGTCCCCCCAGTCGCACCATCATGGACGAGCTCACTAGCCAGTTCCGCCTCTTCGACAAGGACGGCGACGGTACCGTTACCCTTTCCGAGTTGGAATCCATCCTTCAGGAAGCGACGAATCTCGACGATAAGGCCGCCATTAAGGTCATGTTCGAAGCCACCGACACCGACAACGACGGAAAAATCACATTTCAAGAATTCGTCAACATGATGAAAGAGTAGTCGCTGATATGTTGTTGATACACAGCCTACATCATTCGCCTATTGCAATGTATTCCTCATCACCCGCGAATTGATTCTGTAGCGTTAGTGGTCCTTCCGTGACTGATGCTTAGTTTTAAATCGAATTCTTCTACTCTCGATCTCTTACCCCAGCGCACTAGAAAAAAACCAAAAAACAACTCAACTCCTCATTTTCACCTTACGCCAACATTTGTTGCGAAATTGAATCAAACTAATACCGAGAGTTGCGATCGTTCCGGGGGACCGGCACAGGCGGTAGGCGCGATTAGTAGTCGGTGGGTTGCCACCGACTAAAATATAGACTAGACGCAGCATTCATCCGTATGGGGGTGGGGCAGAGTGGACGAAAGCATTCATATTCTTGGGCGCAGTTTGCACCGCAGCCGTTCACCAAAAAAACAATAGCCTCAAAATGACCATCTTCTGGGCACCTCTGTGCATCAACGTTAACATATAGAACTTTCCTAAAACACCATGTTCGAAAATTCTTCGTCAATTAGAAACGCCGAAGGGGAAGCATCATCTAGTCCGATCAAGCACATGTCGTCGCGGAACCAACGTGAAATGCCAAGGAAATCATGTGGAAGCGATTAGTTACCATTAACATTGCGTACGCAATGCCAGGACCAATAATTGCTGATTCACAAGAACCAGAAACAAATACTTAATAGAGCCACCGCAGTGTGTCCCGTCAGACTGTCGTCTGCCTCAACTTCGCTGCGAGCCTGTTCTCACCGTTGAAGTTTAGTATTGTCATGGCCGTCGAATTTACCCTCGAAGGTTGTCATTCTTCATTGGCATATTTTCACGCATGTCATGACTGATTTTAGAACTGTCGAAAGTGTTCGACAAGATCGACACGGACGGAGATGGCAAATTAAATCGAAAAGAGATAGCTAACTTGCTGCGAAGAGCAAACATCGAGCCGACACGTCTGTATATCGACACGATTTTTTCGGAAATCGATGCGGATAGTAAGTGGCGCGTGATAGGCGGCTGTAACGAAGCGATCCGCATTGCAGATTCCGGCCTGATCTCAAGGTCCGAGTTCTTCAAATACATGACGTCATGTCCCCCCAGTCGTACCATCATGGACGAGCTCGCGAGCCAGTTCCGCGTCTTCGACCAGGACGGCGACGGTATCATTACCCTATCCGAGTTGGAATCCGTTCTTCAGGAAACGACGGATCTCGACGATAAGGCCGCCATTAAGGTCATGTTCGAAGCCACCGACACCGACAACGACGGAAAAATCACATTTCAAGAATTCGTCGCCATGATGAAAGAATAGTCGCTGATTTGTTGTTGATTCACTGCCTACATTATTCGCCAATTGCAATGTATTCCTCACCACTCGCGAGTTGATTATACAGACAAGACGTATTCATCCGTGTGTGGGTGGGTACAGTAGGAAATGATTACTCAGCGAAGCGCCCACAACTATACACTTCACCCTCAAATAGATGAATATGGCTCCAGATGTGATCAGGAAGTGTGTTGTACATTCACCTGTGCATAGTATACAGTATTCTAGTTTGTGAAATGATTCATTCAGACCGTCGGAATCATGTTGAAATGCTGAATATACTGAAATGCCGAATACTCTGTAATGCCGAATGGTGATTGAGAAGAGTTTTAACAAAACAAAATCAACAATGGCAACAAATTGTTCGCAGCTTCTTAAAGCGACAAAGAGACATGGCGATTATCACAGGTCCCTGAGACTATGAAAGTACTGGTCAAGCATCCAACTTAGCAGTCATCTGCTTCCTGGCGTGTAAAAGAGTTTTTCTCAGCCTATCGATGAGTATATCGACTTCCGCCGCAGTCATACCTAGAGATTTAATTTAAAAACACCGCTTAATAAAAGGGAAACGAACCAATGGCACAGGCAACGTTGAGGTAGCTGAATTTGACATCGGAAGAGTGGCCGCCCCAGCCAACAAAGTCGATGCCTTCAATACTTTTGCGATCATCTTTCGGGACGACACTAAATCAGTTAGACATCAGCGAAACGAGTCCATCGACCAAAAAGTGCAACAATTACCGAGCACCAGTGCAGCAGCGAGCGAACAAGTGCGCGCCAATACCGGTTAGAAACTTGCGATCATTCAAGCGGTCGAATGTTGAAAGACTCAAGGCTAAAAAGCACAAGTAACCGCACAAGTGACCGCCGTAGATCATCGCGAGAAAAAGGCAGTACCGAGTGAAATCTGGTTGGATGGGGTATTAAGGACCCGTTCGTCGAATTCCGCAGCAATTTTTTCGAGGGAAGTGCGCAGGTGGAGGAATGTCTGCTTGCGATCGGCGAGCGCCTGCTGCCATCCTCGAGATCCTTGCCACAACAACGTCATCAGCAAGTCGATCGCCGGTGTAGCCGAACCACGCCCTGCAACCGCCGCTGTCACCTTATCTCAACGCGAAATCTTCAATCTTATTGAAACTGTTATACCGTGTAATCATAGTACATTGTACAAGTTACTTGGGTTATTGTTTGGCTACCGGTTGTGTCTGACCGCTCCCCCTCGTATTAGTAAACTGTTTGGGCGTTGGTCGCTGTATAGGTTACATCCGGTTGAGCCCAATCGCACCAACCCCGACGCCTATTACCAGGACCAGAATATAATTGAAACTGACAACTTTACTAATGCGTCAGACATTGTTGACAAACGCCGGAGGCGGGCCCCGTCATACGAAAACCAATAATGCATCATCAACTCTTTCACTCTACTCCTTTTTCATTCTATCTTTTTCACCCTCCGACCTTTTCGCCCTTTCATGCTAGCGGAATTCGAATTCGAAATTCGAAAGAAAACTTGAAGAAGGGAGAAGACCAACCGCCTACCTGGATAGCTCTTGGCGATAGCATGAAGGGCTTCGTCGTCGAATCCCGCGATAATAGCGCCTCCGACAGGGACTCGAAAGTTTTTGTCGGTTGATTGGACGAAAGCGTCCACTCGACCAACTTTTGACGCCTGAAAGGAGCTAATAAAGACTGACGTGCGCACAAAGATACACTATGGAAGCGCTTATTTTTTAACTATTCTTGTGCACGGTTCGCATCGCAGCCGTTCATCGAGAAAAATTAGGCTCAAAATAAGCATATTCATGCCGTCTCTTTGCACCAATGAGACACATACGATTACAACAAGTCGTTCACATTAATTGTTTCCTAAAGTTATGTGATTATTAGCATGACTTAGCATATCATTATTCGAAATTGTAACCTCACCATCATGGTGGTGAAACCAAATATGCTTCTTCCGATGAAGAAATTATGAATGCGCTATATCGGTTGGAGAGGGGAGATCGGATCGAAGGTACAAATATCAAACTATCGCGGTGTACACTTCATGACATGTTACTGATCGTAATTCTAGTGTTCTATACGGACCCTTATATAAGTCCGTTTAGACAGTTATAGGGAGTCCAGTCGATATAAACGAACCACACATTGTTACATTCAAACATTTTCAAATAAAACTATACGACTGAAAATCGCCATGTCAATCCAAACTCTATAGTACAAACGTACTTGTTCAATAATGTGACAGCATTTGCTGGACTGTAGACCGTAAGCGTTGTTCACGAGATGCGCCACGTGGAACTCTTTGCATAATTCGGCCACTTTTTCAACGTCATCAGCGACACGCGGTGCAAAGCAACTTGTCGTTGTGATCACGCACAAAACTTGCGCGCCATATTCAAGTAGAGCGTTTTTTATATGTTCCAGATTTGTAGTCAATTCTTCATTTCTGTCGTTTGAGATCAAATCGACAACTATTGGCGTTAGGCCTGTAACAGTTTTTGCATTATAAATATTGAGCAATAAAGAGGTAAGGCCAATGGAGTGAAAAGAAATGTAGTCATATATAACAAATAGCAGTTAAGACCCGCTTTTTCTAAGCACCGAGTCTTTTGTTCAGAGCCTTGGCACAATGGAGAAAAAGTGTTCGGATTTCGCTGAAATTTGGTATGCTAAGGTACTTTAGGGTAGAACTTCTGAAAATAATGTCGATTTTTTTTACAAAAGTTTTCGCTTCGAGATACGGCGGGAAATTTAAATTTGCTTGCCGAAAAC
>NIUQ01005459.1:0-10749 GCA_002796945.1 Plectus sambesii
GGGTCTTCAAGTGACCGCATTGAATTCAACTTACCAAGGCGTACTGAGTGAAATAAACAGTGCAAACTCGCAGATTAACACTGCGATTGACCTGCTGCAATGCTTCCAGCGAGAAACTGCTTGTCATGTAAATCGCTGCTTTGCTAGTAACTCTTTTGCTGATACCCGATTCATATTTTCAGCCGCCACAGGGTCCGTGTTACAGCGCCCCGTGCAAAAATGGAGGCACGTGCAATCCAAATGGCAACACATTCACTTGTGACTGCGCGCAGAGCTTCTCGGGACCAACATGCGAAACAGGTATGGCATCCTCATTATTTACCAGTGTATTCTTATTTTGAAGTTTAGTTGCGTGCGGTACGACAATCATCCCTGTAAACGGGACTGGCGGCCAGTTGAGATCGCTCAACTTCCCAGATTTGACGTCCGGCTACAACTGCACGTGGTCATTGCAAGCAAGCTCGGAATATTTCATAGAACTCGCGATTAACTCAATTACTACCACAGACGATCCGCCTGGCCAAATTTACTTCCAAGCGGTCGACGTATTGTCAAGTAATCAACAGATATACTAGTAATATTGAATTTCACTTGTAAATTTGCTAATGAAAAGTCGTTTAGCACGAGCACATCTGTAGCAGATAAAGCTGTCAACTCTTCACGACAACGACTAGACGTAACATTTAAAACAGGACTTTCATTAATTGGTGGTTCGCCTGGTTCTTTTGATATAAGCTATCGATCAGGTTACATTTGCTCACTTGCTTAATTGGTGTCAATTTGTATTGCTTTCAGTTTACGCTGACGTGTGTTCATCACTACCACCGAACTACTGCGGCAATGGAAATTGCACTCAAGATAATTACGTAGCGCAGTGTAAATGCCAACCTTGCTTTTCGGGTCCGCAGTGCAATGTTCCGAGTAAGACTGACTTAGCACTTGAGAACAGTTCAGTGTTATGTTCTTTTCAATTTAGAGCCCGATCCCTGCGCTACTGATTCGTGTGGAGACCATGGATATTGTACATTTGACAACAGTACTTGTTCAAACCCTGGATGCGCTTGTACAAGCACTTGCACAGCAACCTACAGTGGACCGTTTTGCTTTACACCCACTCCAGCAGCGTTCAATTGTGGCAATGGAACTTGCACGGATGGCGGCCCGAAAAAAAATCCTACTTGCAAATGTTCAGATAAATGTCATATATTTTCAGTGCCAGATAATGCATGCCTCCTTGGTAAGAAAGCTTAGATACAAAACGGCACTTATTTAATTTATTTCAGATGAGACTCATTGTGAGGAATTTGATGAAATTTGCGGCGATCATGGCAACTGCGTTGCAAATGGCAGTGGACCCACTTGCGATGTGGAGTGTCAATGCACAGACGGATACACGGGCAAGCTATGCAATACTCCACCGATTTGAGTCCATTCTTGGTAACAGCCGTTGTTGTGCCAATCGTGAATTCATGATAAAAATCAACAAAATGGAATGCGAAGAATGATGTATGTTATATATGTGATATAGTGATATAGTGTTTAGAAGTGACTGTTATCACAATTCTGGTTGATCAGTGCGACTCTTCAGCTTCTAAAAGGCTAAAAATTGGTTTACACTCAGTGGCTACAAGGAGATTCAAGCTAGTATCAAATATCAAACTGGCTTAAACAGTCGTTCTATCGGACTAAATAATGGAAAATATGAAATCTCAATGTCGATAATAATGACTCAAAAATCAAAAATTTTGCATGAACTCATCTAAACACAGCACTAGCTTAAAACATAAGAGGCCAAAAAGCATAAAATTCTCCTTTAAAACGAATGTTTCCTCGAAATAATTGGAAAATTCGATGCCCTATCGAGATCACAAAAAGAATTGCTTGCTTTAAATTCGGTTTATTAGAGAAAACTTATTTTATGATATGAACTCTTGAACGAAGCAATGGGAGCTTTAATCTTTCTCGAAAAGAAAGTAAGCAGAACAGAGTGAAAATGTTCGGTTGACTTAAATAATTTGTGATACTGACTTCGTACTTTCGCATTCCAAACTCAATCTGTGTAACGTGGGTGTAAGTGGTGAACGATAGTGTTTATGTACTCATCATGCGCCTACAGTTTACGACTCAGATAAATACCAGACGTGGTCTCAGATAGCCCTGGTGATAAATTGGGTAACTATCAACCAATTTCTAACCAACTTTGACGCAAGGCGAAGTGTGCTTAAAAGGCATTTCCAGGGACGCTTCATTTGTGGGAATACGTGCAACGTCTGAGAAACTGAGCATCTACTTGAAAGAACTAATCAGACGAATTGCATTGAAAAGTGCATTCTTCCGCCGTTCTGTTTGGTACTTCAAGTAAAGTATTAATTAACTTAAATGAGAACATAAGGAGTACGTTTTGAACTTCCATTAGCCGGTGAGAGAGCATTGTTCAATTAGGGCTAATTGAATATCGTTATTATTGCATACTCTTGCAATCAACGGTAACAAGACAGAAATGATGCCTTCAATAAATCACAGTACATCCTGCTGAAAAGCCTCGCACACACACAAGTCAAAATAACTATTGTAGACGACGTGCACCCTTGCTTCCTTTCACTGTTTTCCTGTATCGAGATTTATTCGAGAAAGTAAATTGTCGATTTCTCAGAGATATCGCTCATTAGAACTTACGTAATTCGATGAAACAAAATCCTACCATGACCTCTGTGAAGAAATTGATATTGATAGAAGACGGTCAAATGCTAAGACCTTTATTAACAGAAAAATCCTAAATAACTGCGCGGGCCATTTTTTCACTATGAAAGTCTCCAGCAACGCAATCTCATAGGACAGAATGATGCTAGATTACCATGTTGCGTATGAAAGTTAAGTTGTAAAATATGTTTGTTATGCAAAAACTTATTAACAACGCTAATCACCAGTTGCGTTATTGCTCGTTGGTATTTAAAGGGAATCCAAATGAAAAAACTAGTCATTCAAAATCAATGACTTTGATTGGCGTTCAATCCGAATTTCGATTTTATTTGTCGACAAACGAGCGTTAAAAGAGTGAAAAATGCGGACAGAGTACGTCCAGTTTATTAGATGCTCAGGTTGCTGCAATGCAAGAATCTGAAATGGATCGCTCTTGATCATTTTGTGAGCTGCATTCAAAATAGGCTACTATGTATAATTAATTATAAAATAATGCTTATTCAAATGTATAATAACTGCAACCTGAGCACCCCTATGGCCGTTACTTTCTATACATTTTCGATAATCTAAACCTTGTTGCGACAAATTAATTCAGATTCTACGTCATCGAATGTCTCCATTCATATAAACTCGTTTTTTGATTTGGGATCCGCTTTAAGACTGAGAAAAGTACAAGAAACGTCATTTCAAAACGTCTTATCAAATGACACCAGAACAGCGTCCTTCAATGCAAAACTGTCGATCTTTGCACGGTGTTCCATTGGGAAACTTTCCCTTCGATCTGACTACCGTCGAGTTGAACATAGTGCACCATACGCGACACGGCGATTGATCATCTAAAAATGAGCACAAATTTTACAAGGAATATCGCGGTCACGACGTATTGTCACGCAACTGTCTTGGCTAACTCCAGTTAGTTGCGCGTCATTTTCCTTCTCTGTTTGACAAATGTCATTCGCCCATTTCATTTTTTCAGGAAGTTCCGACGCAGTGCAATCGCCAAGTCCTGTGCACAGTTGACCACGGAATCGCGGGCCGATGCAGCGTTGACCACCGTTGTTCGTCCTATACAATATCGTATTAAGCGACGTTACAAAACTCTTGCAATTATTAACCATTTGAACGATTGTTTTGGTGGAACATCGTACATTTTCGCGCCTTCTTACTTCCTTTGATAAATAATTTGCCTATCCACACGAATTTGCGCATAAAACAACTGAGCGAATACTCAAACTGATGGAAAAGAATCCCATTGCATAGTAGCTCAACTTTACGGTCTACCAATGAGTTTTAAAAGGCGAGGAAGGATACGGTATTTTGGGGTCAATTTCATAAAACAAGCGGCGTTGCGATCACAAAAGTTTTATGTAACTGGATCTTGGCTGTGTCGTCGTTCAAGTCGATGATAATACATGTATTGAATTTCAATAAAGCAAAAACTACAGTTACGATAGATTCATATTATAGGTTCCAAGAACAGAAAAAGGTCATATGAGAAGGGTAAAAAGATGCCGTACGAAGGATTTCTGCAAGCTCGGTGCTGTTTTCGAAGACGAGCGGTG
The DNA here is from genome assembly GCA_002796945.1 of Plectus sambesii. Taxonomy (NCBI): domain Eukaryota; kingdom Metazoa; phylum Nematoda; class Chromadorea; order Plectida; family Plectidae; genus Plectus; species Plectus sambesii. Next base: position 4,263 of record NIUQ01005459.1, read on the forward strand.
CCGCGAATCACACATGACGTGCACTCGGTATCAACGACGCTCGACCATTCGGCCCAGTTTCCGTTGACCGGCGCCGGCTCCGGTCCCGGTTTGTTCCACGGGACGCAAAAGCCGTCAATGCACCACTAGAATGTCCCATTATTAGTATACGCAGAGGAGAATACCGTAAAGTCTGCTTCACATCCACTCACCGAGTTACATGCCAGGGGCACTTGACTATTTTATGCATATTTTTGTTCTATGCAAAAACGTTTAATGTAAATTTTTCTGGAACTGCGCGCAAAAAATACGGGATTCTTTTTTATGCTGTTTCATTCGTGGCCTATATTTAACAAGTTGTGACTCTGACGCTGACTCATAAGATATTCACAAAGCACAGATCGATCGGATTCTGCCGTGCATGAATTAGCAATGTCAATCGATCAGTGCAATGTGAAGACCGCTATAAAGCGCTGTTCGCCTTTACCTTTCTATCTCCGCAATACGTTCCGTCGAGGGCTGGATGGGCGCTGATCACAGTGGTCGATTCGTCGTTGCACCACAGCACTCGGCAAATGTCCTAAACGACGAATATTCAAGAATCGTGAATGTGAGGAGCAAATGACAGTGAACAAACTTCGAATGCAACGCTGGGCGGGACTCGAAGGCGGAAATGCAGACCATAGGCTATCTGACACTGCTCATCAGCGGTGAACAACTGGCCAGGCATTGTATTCACGTCGAGGTTGTTGGGTTCTATGTCCGAAGGCACATCTTGCAGACACATGGGGTCTTCATCAACGCTCTTCGAACTGAACAGTACACAAGTGAATGTGGAGAGCGAGTGAAAAATGACTGAGCATTACCGATTGGTCAGTTCGAGCACAAATGACTTCAGCTCGCGATTGGAACATTCGGACCATCGCGTCTTGCCGGCACCATTTCGCGGAGACATGAGGCAACAATTGATGGCGCACTCGTTCTTGTCGCCGTCGTGGAACATTCCAAGACTTAAATGTAATATGATATCAGAATGCTGAGAGAAAGGCAATAAATTTGTGTCGATGCCTCCTTCCGCGAGGGAAAGTAGTAAAAGTGAGGGCTACGGATGGAAGAATGAAAAAAATGTGGAGGGGGGAAGAGGGCGAGTCGCGACAATACGGAATCGGTACTTGGCGCTTGCATCATAAAATCTTTGTTTTTACAATTGTGTGGTGGGTTAACCGTTCGAAAGATATTCTTCCTATTATTCATCTATCCTGTCCTTTCCAATGTTTGCGTTTCTCCTATTATTCATCTATTCTCTCTGTTACATGTTTTGTCTATCGCGTCATTACTCACCTCTACCGGATCCTATATAAGGCGGTACGAAAGAAGTAAAGCATAGATAACCCGTTAGCACGCGTCTTACATTACGAGTAACTGTTATCCACGTGACCCTACAACAATTGTGGGAAGCGTGGTGATTATAACAGTGTCAATTTCCATAGTTTTATGAAAAAGGCTTCTGAAAGGAGGCAAACGAACGCGGGGGGCGAATAACAGAAACCGAAGTGAACTCAAATCGCCTGAGGGGATGCACGCGAACAGAGTGAGACAATGCGTACTGTAGTAGCACGCTTATAGTGTTTCGCTCCAAATTCAAAGCGTTGAAGACGGTCAAATGATATCAACTGACCTATGGCCGAGCTCATGAGCTGCCACGAAAGCGCGTCCGAGATTGTTCCCTTCGATGATCGAACACGACCACATGCTGCTGCACATACCTCCAATGGGCGCCAGGCCAGCAATGCCGTTCGTCTCCGGGGCATGCAGGTCGAATCTGTGCTCATCGGTACTTATTCGAATAGTTAAATGATTGCTGTCCTACACATAACAACGGACATGTCAGTATATCATATACTTAATGTCGAGATGTTCAAATGATTATTAAGCTGTGCACATTTTGGAATGGTTATGCTACTGTTCTCGCGCCGAGGCAAAAATGTTGCACTCGACCTAAACCGCGATCACAGCTCTTTTCCGTAGGCCCACCTCGTTCGCTTTATGCTAATATTCGTCATTTCCTCGTGAAGGAGGGAGAAAACGGCACTGGACGAAATTAGATGGAACTAAACAGTTGAGATCAAGCATAATTATTGCTTCCGTATTTGTGCTAGAACAGTAAAGCATTCATTCCATAATATTTCATCAAGATCATCATTTAAACGTACCGGCTTAAAGCACACGATACTGACGCGTCTCGTTGCGGTGTGAGCGATATACGTATACGATACCCCCTGCTTTCTGGATTGCGTAATAATACGCTATACGCACATGCGCAGCATACTGTAGTAAAACAACGCATGCGAATGTAGCGTGTTATACCGCAATCCAAAAAGTGAGATATATCATTTACGTACCATTAGAAATACCCTGTAAGAAGGAGCGCATGATCCCAGTGTCCCTTGGTGCCTGCCGGTGGGTTTCTCCCCTCTTGCCATGTGCAGAAGACTTCGGCGATTTCAGTCGACATTCCAAAGTGATGCTTTGGCCCCTCCAATTCCGGTGGCTGCGTGTCGAAGATTTCGACATGAGTGACAATAATTCCGACATCTGGATTTATGCTGCTTTGAAGGTAAAGTATCCTCATCTGAAACGGCGTCAACTTTGTATTGTCTTTTTTTCAAAAACGCTTTAACTATACTTTGACCGATCGATCACTTATATTATGCATTCTATCGTAGATGTACCATTTTCATTGTAACAAGAACACTTTCCAAAGCAAAGAAATCGTTTTTTAAATCGAAGAAAATTTTTCCCAGTTTAATCATACCAAAAACAATTCTCTTTGCTTTCGGAAACGATTTCGCTGCTTTGTAAAGTGTCCTTATTACGAATACACGATTCTTTAAAGCTAATTACTTCTGTTAAGTGGGTGCTACTTACAAAAGCACTCATACTTCGGTACTAACGCCAATCAAATGTATGTAATCAATGGACAATGATTGGTTCTCAAGGTATGAATATTTCGTGAATATCTGAAATGTTGTGCATGGCACGACTGACCAATCGGCGGCCTATTATACCTAAAACTTTGTAATCAATTGTAATTGTGGGAAGCATTTGATCAGTTGTCGCTTGGGCTTGACGAATTTTCTCGGCACGTTGACGGAACGCCTCACTTTCCGGATATTGCTATAACACGCCATACGCTCATACACAGCATACTGTAAGAAATCAACGCATGCGCGTGTGGCGTGATCTAACACAATCCTATGAATGAGGCACATCATCCTCGTACAATTTTCCCAGGCACGTCACCGTTAACCAATCACCACTTTGCCGCGATCGTAAACAGTGGAAAATATAAACAGTTTTATGAAACGGCCGCTAGCCGAAGAATAGTAAAAACATCACTGCCGAGCTCGAATCTGCTGCTTACTTCGCTAAGGAACGCACTTGCGTACTTCATCATTCTTTCCTTAGCTCTCTCCTCGCCAAACTCCTTTTGGAAATGTTTAAGCATCGCGTTATCCATGAACAAGGCCAGTTCGACAAATAGCTTCGGCAGTTCGGGAAAGACGAATTTCGAGTTCAACTGTGCAATCTGAGGCACTGGTACAGGCGATCCTAAAAATCTTATGAGCTGTTGACACTTGTTAGTAACGACATGTTTCAGTTGGGTAAAGTCAGTCAGTTTGGCTGGCTACTTGTTAACAAGCGCATCAGAAGCGAGAAAATTATAACAAATCCGCCATACCTTCATAAAATAATAATGATCTTTTTCGAATTCGCGCAATTTCTTAAATATAATAAGGATTTACACCACACGATTCAGATAAATTACTTGATCAAGGGATATGGCATAAATTTTAAAAAGCGGCTTGGACTGAAGCACTCACGGACGTGGCAGTGTCGACCGGTCACCAGCACCATCGTCTCCTCCATCGCATAACGAACGGGAGGTTCATCTTCGTTCATCGCCCATTCTACGCCATTCACCGTTGTGTGCACATGGGAGGATGCGAAACCGACAAGGGTTCCCACAAGGAACACGAAAATGACCAGCGATTGTTGAAACCGCCACATCTTGAGCAGCGGTGATCGCGAACACAGCTCCCGTCATAGTGCTTGGGGCTGCCGCTCGATTGATTGTTTTTCTGCGGACTTTGGCCATTTCACGCGACGCGGCAGTCAATCAACTGCGCAACCTCGTATCAAGCAATGATCAGTTTTATAAACAAACTTTTTAACATTCCTGTCGTATGAGCAGAATAATCGGACCACGCATGCTTCTTCGTACAAATGTAGTCCATATTTTCGAATTTCCTTTCCTTAATATCGAGTTTTAGTCGCACCATGCTTAGGGCCATTCGCTATACTCGGCAACGTTCAACGCATATCAAAATCAGTCATGAGTTTTGATAAATTTGTTCGATCTTGCCATGTAAATTACCAGTAAAACTACCCACCGGCTCTCATTGAAAACTTTCCGCGATATGTAGAACCGCCACTTTCTTATCAGTTTGCGCCAAAATCTTCGCTATACTGAATACTGTGCCCCTTTCTGTGAGTAAAGAGGGAAACTCAAAACTTCGCAGTCCTCAAGTGTAAATGCGGATCAAAATTATACTTGCTCATTCCGTGTAAGTGTATGAATTCATTGCGTACACACGACTGTATGGAATATGGCAACAAGAAAACTTTAACCGCGTATAGAACAAGGCACCAAATACGTGTTCCGTACAGATAAAAATGTTTTCATCGCAATCGCAACAGATTTACCATAATAATACCTCATCAAAAATAAACAATAGTACCACACTTCTAATGGAGAGAACATGAACACTGCGCTTCAGTTAAGAAATTAAGCGGTAAGGCGCAGCGCGAAATGGGTCCATATGTTTTCGATGAGCCGTCGAATTAACAAAAAACATTTAACAGCTGAAAAAGCGAACGGCTGTGCGAGCATCAAAGGAATGGGCACACCAACGAATGAAATGTGTGTGTGTGTTAATCAAGCGGACAAAACTGTAAATTGGTTACAAGGCGAAAAATCACAAAAGGCATCGATCCGTGGCGTAACGCAGCATCAAGTGATGAAGACGAATATAACAACAACAACAAAACCCAACTAATTTTAACTAATAACCGCTGCTGCTGAAAATCGACAAAGACATCCAGCCTCATCGTACAGCAAAGGAAAAAATAAGCAGAAATCGACAAAGCGCATAGAGAATTTGAATAAATGTTCGTAATAAGAAGAAACAAGAGCACTCTCGAGAACGAAAAAAAGTCTACAATCACTTTCCAGCGTCCTTTGACTCGCGTTTGATGCTGCGTTTGAACAGCGCGCCGACAAAGCCCTTGCTCTTCTCTGCAACACATGAACATTTAGAAATTGAGATTGTGAAAATGAGCAATTTAAATGAGTATATGAAATACAATCTGAACACGTTGGTGGTTTTTAGAAACAGGCTAAAGTTTATACTAGTGCTTTATCACTTTTATTTCTTTGGATATTAAAATGGTTTCGCTCTATTATGACAGAGGTTGTCGACGAAACAGATTCAAATTTAAGATTATATCCCAGAGAGACCAGATATTTTTGATCGGATAAAAGGTGTGCACTTTCATAAAAGGAATGATACTCCATATACTTTTAAATAAACACCAATATGAAGTGATTGGTTGCTCCAATTGTATAGAAAAAGAAAATGTCGCGTACTTTTCTCGCCATCATCGCTCATGGCGGGCGAGCTTTGTCCTTGGGCGCCAGCCTGTCCATGCGCTTCAACCCACGCGACAAAATCGCTCTCAGTCTGTTTCGTCTTCGGGCCGCGCGGGGGCGGCACCGGTTTCGACGACAGCGAGCCGAATCGGTCGCTAGGCGACGACGAATCTCTCGTGGAAGATGGTAGAGTGGCAGACTTGTTGGGCGATCCCATCTCTTGCTCAGAGTAGGACAACTGCTGCACGTTGTGTTCCTGCAAAGTTGGAGCTTGTCAAACGGTTATATCATCCATATTCAAATGCAATTTTTACAGTATGTGAACGATGCGCCCCACTTTTCCGGATTGCGTTATTACACGCCATACGCACATGCACAGGATAGGATAACAAATCAACGCATGCGCGTGTAGCTTGTAATAACGCAATCGAGATTGTGGGGCGTATCGTTGCCGTATGATTTTTACGACGACTTGTGCGCGTATGAAGGACACGCAAGAAGTATACGGTATTTTGGCAGTCGTCCAGTTTGCGTATGAAATGGTGCTTACCGCATGGTGACCGGCGTCCGAATAGTCGTGATGACCATTAGTACCATTGCCATTTAGCGGTGAAGAGTGCTCGTGGTGACCATTAGAGCCGTTAGTGGCGCTTCCTGCAACACACAGCGTTCATTATTTTCAACTAAAACAGGAGAAAACAGTTGATCCAACACCATCCAATCCAAAAACACGGCACGCCCGGACATCAACACACACATTCACACAAATATACACACATAAGTCCGTCACAACGT
>NIUQ01005460.1:0-10738 GCA_002796945.1 Plectus sambesii
CTAAACGTGAACAAACAAAGCTCGAATACTGCACATTGAAGAAGAACATACAAGGCGTCACACAATAATCGGGCGCACTCTGACTGAACTATTCAGGATAGTAAAGCATTTCGAGATATAGAAGTGCTATTGAGGCGGCACTCACAATGCGCCGACCGACCGAATTTCTCGCCTGATTGAAGGAATATGATCCGGCACAATCTTATCATCTACACAAATTTGAAATGGATCACGTTCACTAACGAACGATCAGCGAAATATCATAAATGTGATTAATAAGAAATAAACGGTCGATCGACGCATTGCAAAAAAACCCTTAAAGTGGTGATTCCTCTTCATTGTCTTTAGAGGAGGAATGGTCCTCCTCAACGTCCGAGTTGGATTTTTGCGAAATCAGCGAACTCATTTCTCCCGGGTCCACGCTCTTCGCTGAAATGGACGTCATCTTTAGACTGTACAGAATCGCTCGCTGCTCTTACCATTACGCTGGAATACTCGACCGGTGTTCTGCGAAGTACGCGCGGTTACGAAGTTATCAGCTGTCTCGTCTGAAACGAACACATTCTCATACAGTGAAATTTGTTTGTACTGGTATGTGGAAGACCGGCCAAATTAACGGTAGAAGAGAAATTAATATAAACAAATGCCACTGTAACTATTTCATCAGATAGAAGAGCGCGAGACACACGACATAGTCGGCGTATATCAGCTTCTCAAGAAACACTTCCGTAGTAAAACACTATTTTCTGCCATGAATCATTATTGCTTCTTTGTTTATACGTGCGATAAATAGTAAAATATTGAGGTAGAAATTTTTAAAGTTATTTGCTTGATTCAGGCATCACTGTCATACGGTGTCAGGCATGCAACGGCCGACCGCATGATCTACTGGCGCATCCTAAGCGGGCCCCTCTCTTACACTGTTGAAGGAGGACTCCAAAAAGCGGACCCTACGATTGTCGGACAAACGCTAAGGAAATTTTTTATGCATCACTGTCATCTTTATGAATGAGAAAATGGAGATAAAAAGATCAAAAAGTTCTCACCGACAGCGTCACTGGTCGCTATTGAAGCAGCCTTCGTAACTCGGGCGGGGCGTCGTTCTGATTGAGAACGGGGCGTTCGGCGCGACATCGTATCTCGTCTTACGAAGAACACAGGCAACACAGGGACATCTAAATCCACAACTTAGCTCTATGAACGAGCGAATCAGAAGACGATATCCTTTTAGCCATCAGGGTATGGCATCCACTTAAATGAAGCGTAGAAAAGTGCAGCTAAGATAGGTTCAGATGAGATTAGCGCACGACTCGACTTAGTGCAGCAATTTCTTGGCTCCCATCTCCTATTGTGTGCGTGGTAAATGAACCCAGATATGTGCAGCCTTTGACTAGATCCCGAGGTTTATTTCATTTTGTCGGGCTCCATTGTACATTTGGTGCAGTTCAATGTAACCCATCGTTGCAACGTTAACAGGGCTTCTCGAAAATTAGTCAAGGATGATATTAGTTTTAAAAGCCTTTTCTCAGAGTGTGATCAAGAGCACAAACAGTGTCATATTTGCATTCATATTTTGAAAATAGGCGTTTTCGAGGAAATGTCTGTAAATAAGATATATGTTTCTTCGCTTTTGATCATTCAACAAGAAGGCAGTTAAAAACATCTACGCCGTGAGGTAAATTTCAAAAAAATTGTGACTAAAACTTCTCCATTCACGATAGCAACAAGTGCGGTGATCGACCAATTGTGATCTGAGTGTGCTGAACTTTCTCGCATATTTCAAACTGACCATTCGTCGCAATTTCAAAATAATAGTAAAATAAAAAGTAAAATGGCGGAGTCCAAAATGACCGGCAGTTGCCCATTTGTAACAACCACTCATACCAGACACTGCCGATTTAATTTTTATTTCTACTTTTGAGGGAAAGATTTTAGGCTCGTTCCCGAGATTGCCCGGAACTAGCCGATGCTAATTCAATGAAAAAAGCAAGGTGCACCGTGCCCACAGCTTTGTTCGAATCAAAAACATACCAGATCCAGGATAGTGTCGTAGAGCACCAGAAATTGGAATAAATTCGCCGTCAGATGCATCATCGAAGACACTATCATCCACAGCTGAAAAATGACCACTTAATTATCAACCATTCCATTCAGTTAAATTTTTTTAAACATTAGGCCGATAACATAATCGTATTCTAAGTTGTTCACAAGTTAAACAATACTTTCGGCCACTCTGAAGCATAGCGCTGGTTATCACTATGAACTACTTCGAGGGAAACTTCGGTCACCTCTAGTCAAAAAGAATGCATATTTTCCTCAATTACTGAAAACAAACTGCTTAAAGGTATGTTAAGTATTATATAAAGAGATATAATTCGCAATCAGCTTCTCAAAAGTAGCTGAAAACAATATAGAATACATCCCTTTCAGCTAGAGATGACCAAAGTTCCCGTTCTACGTTAAGAAAAGGGGACGGTTTCATAACGCGTACTTAAGTTAAATTCGTACTTACGGGTTATACTTTATCATTGCGCTATGTAAGACTTTAGCTAAATTACGCGATGTGAAACCGGCCCAGGGTTATGTTACGAGCCCATAGTCTTACATTGTCCTTGGTAAGGCAAAGGACTGTCAGGAGGGCCCCTGATCGGCGGTGGCGCCAAGCGACCATTTCGTATTCGAAGAGGCGACGTCCGCTCAGCCATCTCTTCCTCTTCTTCGATCGACCGCAGCCTTCTCTGCCGAACCTTTCGCGGGTTCATACTAGTACTGTCGACATCTTCATCGAGGAGGTGACGACTGTACCGACGAATATCCTGCAAAGAATTTTATTTGAAAATTTCAATTGTTGACTGACGAGTCTCGATGCGAATTTCAATCGCGTTGAGACCCGCTGAATTTAAATTATACATTCTATTGGATATACTGTCTAAGAGAATACTATCTAGCAATTCAACTTTAATTAGGATACTATCCAAATCAAGCAGAACATTTTCTAATTCAAAGAGAATGTTTTTAAAATCGAACAGAGCATTTCTCAAGCTGAGTTAACTTGAAAAGTGCCTATATTGAACTGGCATACTATTGTCCGAATTGATATCATTCAAAAAATATCTTCATAAACCACAATACAATATCAACGAGGATATGAGTAAAACGCAACGCAACCCCCAACCATCCACCAATTTGGTTCAAACTCAAGTTTAGCAAAAAAAGGGACACACCGCCGCAGGAGGTAGAGTTTCGCGTAGAAGGGTGCGAAGCGAAGTGACTTTCGGCATTCCTCCAGACTTCTTGACAGACATCGGTGGCGGCGATTCGGGTGGCGGCATCCCGTCTCTGAAAGCGAAAAGTACCTAAACGTCACTGGCAGTTGCCCTTTTCTTTTATCAGATTTACTTTGGTGGTACACCGAATACTTTATGGCTAATAATATTAGGTTTTAACATAAGTAATGTCATTTTTTAATATAGGATAAAAGTTACTATACAAAAATTTTCAACTTTAATCAGCAGTATAAGCAAGCTCTCTTTCGATAATATATCTTTGTGGCAACTGTTTCATGCTCTGTTTGTTGAAATTGGCCTGCTTTGAGTTAACATGTCAGAAAGAAGCGAAAGTATTTATATTACAACCCAATGGACCGGTTTCACATTGCGTACTTTAGCTAAAGTCGTACTTAAGGCCTATCCTTCATCATTAGCTAAAGTCGTACTTAACGCAAAGTACGCGATATGAAACCCACCCAATAGGTATTTTAATTATAAAAGCTCAGTTTTCGATACATTTTGAGAGCAAGCTTGACCAGGAAGAAAAATGGTTAGTAGGACAGATTTTGCTTGCAAGCTTTACCCATAACCAATCCAGAGCTAAGCAAGCATAATGGCGTTCGCTTATTGTTCAAAGCGATTGCTCTCCATCACCTGCTACCGTAAAGCAACATATACTGTGCAAAACATTTAAAGATATAATAGGTATTGTTCAGGATTCCTATTTTAACCCGGAAATTTGTTACATTCTTGATGATCACTATAATATTAGTTATATGCTTCGCACCAAACAGCACCGATTCTTCAGTAATTCAATATTAGCAATTAGTCATAAACGACATCGATTCGTGCGATTTTTACAGTAAGAATAACGTCACAATTCCCGCAACCGGCAGAGTTAGCGTTGGTAAGCTGATATGGCGAAGATTTGTTCAAAAAAACTACCCATATTCGTACTAATTATAGGATTTTTATCATAATTCATCATTTTGGAATTTTGTATGATCATCTTTGCGTCCAATTTCGTCATCATTACATTCAATTGGAACGCAAGGTTGACTAAACTAAGTGCAAAAATGACGATTTATAGCGAGAGCTACTGTGAACCGCTAAATGTGAAAAGGAAACCAGCCGTGGGGCGTAAACTACAGTAGACAAATTTTAACGAACAAATAGTCGCCAGGAGCTTGTGAGAGCAAGCAAGGAAAGCGTGGGTTAACCTGGCCGCAGCAGATGATGTATGCGTAAGCATTTCATTAGCTTGTAGCGCGGCTTCGCTGCGAGCAAAGTCCGGCCCTTCTGGGCGGACGTGACCACCGTACTTGCGCAATTGCCTTAACGCCTCCTCCACGTTCAGGGTCTCGTAAGTCTCCATGATTTTTGCCCCCTTTGTTCGCGGCGTCCGGCACACATGCGGCTCGATGTAACGGCTATTCATGTTGTCAAACGTGTTCTTAAACCAATGGTGCCCGCGATAACCAATTATTTCTTCCATTCCCACTAACACGTGGTCTTGCATCTAAATAAAATTCTTGTTTCTGAATGAAATGAGCGCCATTTTTACGGCGACGGCGAAACTAAAATTGGCTCATAGAATAAGAGTATACTGTAAAACTACCCTATAGTATAATATAAGAGATCAAAAGAACTGTGCTATATAATTAAAGAGATATAGAGTAAGCAAAGTACATGCCAACATAAGCTGTTCATTTTTATCATCAACAGAGGCGAAAAAAATGACATCAAATAAGCAAATCTTCTTACATTGTCAAACATTCGTTCCGTGACTGTCTTTGTCTTCTCAGTCTGTTCCAGCTTCACATGCAACCAGTACACCATCGGCTTTATAGACAATCCCTGAAAGAGTTTCATTCAGCGACAAATCAGGATAAATTAGCATTCATTATTTAGATTAATACTCTTAATTAACATTAACGCACTAATCAGCTTAGGAAATAATTAATTAGATGGGTGAAACTGGCGCCTTTACCAGTAATGATGCATTAGTCATATTTTGGGACAAAGGATGAGGTTGTGTTGGGAGTCTCCATAGAATAGACTCTATGAACATGTTCTGCAGTCTGTTTCATAAAGCTCATAGTCACAATTATGTGAAGTATTACGATTATTCAGCTACAAAACCCGCAGAAATCTACAACAGGCCACTGAACATGAACAGATTTTAAAAAAGACGTTTTTTGGCGCTTGATCGATCAATCGCTCAAAAATTTGCATAACCGACGGTAACGCCACCTAGCGGACATTTAACGAAGCAGCTGACCTGAACAAAGACGGTGAAGAGAATGACGGCGATGGTGGCAGTGACGTACATCTCCTTGGCGGGCACGACGCGGGCGTCGATGGCCATGACGAGACCATAGGCCACCGCGCCGCGTAGACCGCCGTACGCCATAATAAACTGATCCACGTAGTCTATCTTTGCCATCCGGCGCCAATTCACAATCGAACATAACACGAACACTCCTGAAATGAAGTTGTGTATCTGACAGAAGTAAGCTTGACAAATGCGCATAAGGGTCAATTGGAGATGAACAACAACTACTAACAAGTATTTAAGGTGGATTAACAGACATTCAGGTACAGTGAGATAAAATTATAATTACGAGATCAACTCTGCTTCTATACTATTACTGGCGTAACCTTCTCAACCTTTTGAAAAGTTGTCATCACGTGATCTATTTGACACGGTTTAATCTAAGGATTCCGTGAACATTTAAAAATCTACAGAGCAGTATTACTGCTCCACGTTTTTCCACAGTATAAGCAATTTCCAGCTCGCAATTTGATCCTCCTGATCAGCACAACGTCATCATCCCTCAAAATTAAGCGTGAAATAAAACTAACCAATAAATCGGAAAACCAAGCAGGCGACCACGGTCACGGCGACGAAGGCAGTGTCCCAGTAGTGCTTCTCTGAGATGGTGGACAGGCCAAGGAGCATGAAGATGATCGCCTCGCAGCTCGACGACAGCGTCTTCAGGAAGTAGTTGACCGTCACCAACGACTTGCCTGTCACATTGCTCTTCACGTACTGTTTCATGACCAGCCCGCATGTCACTATTCTAAATCCATTTGACTTTCGACGCGAATAACACTATTATTACGGTATTTATGGACAACATTTTTCGAATAACAAGATTTCTTTGACTGAATACGGCAAACTGTTTTGAAAGTCGATAAAACTGTTTTCGATCAATGTCCGCACGTAAAAATGTAGAAAATACGATCTTTTTTTGGAAATAAAAAGTTTCTTCGCAAAGAAAAGCAAGCTCATCTTCGCCAACTACGCTGCATGGCGAGATTTTTTAACTGATCAAAAAATTTGACTACAGTATTACGACTTTTAAAAGCTTACGCTAAGATTCCCGATATATGCACCAGTTCTGACAGTAAGTACGCCAGGTAGGGGAAGATGAGACAGATCAACGGTTGAATGACGGTCAGATGATTTGTATGCCTGCAATGCACTTTATATTGTACATGTGGAACACTAAAAGAACTAATACTGGTAGTGAAAGTGAATAATGAAAATTATATTCTGCTTCAAATTTCTAAACTACTCTCTGCTGGCCAGCTCATTATGAAGTGGTCTGGATAATTTTAAAAGACTCCAGCGTGTCATCTTCGTTAAAAGTGCAAAAGCTAAATGATTTTTTCACGGTTGCAGAAAAGAATCTTTACATGTACTCATGAAATTTAATTGCTTCCATTCGTGGATTTGAAAGTTATCAGTAAAATTTAATAAAACACGACCAAAGTGTCTCCCTGTATGTATCTCAATCAAAGCGTTGGATTAAAAAACCATAGCCAATACTTTGTGAATTCACAGCTTCAGCGTAGGACAAATACCCGAGGATTCCTGTAAATCTGGGGGCATACGAAAGCAACCCTGCTTATTTCACTATCAATAACATTTTCCTTGTCAAATGCGTATGTTTTCGTACATAATTTTGTTTCGTTTGATTGTGTATAATGTCATTCATGTGTTATGAATAATTCCAATAAACTACGTCATTGTCCAAGGTATGATGCATAATAGCTTCTGTCAGACAACAAAGGCGCTAAAGGCAGAGGTCGTGCGCACCTAAGAGGCGGAAGGAAAAATCCCCCAGCTTAGTGCAGGGTTCATTACGACAGTGGCAGGCGCCTAGTGTACACTACTTTTAGTCGATCTTTACGACAACTAACAATCGATCAGTCGTCGTTAGAGCGCTGCGTACCTCTCCAAACCCGCCAGCTGTCGCTGTTACTGATGTGCCAATCGACATGTGTCATAATCAGTATTGATAATTTAATATTTAGATTAATTTGTTACTGCATATTTGTCAAAAGCCGAAAGAGGGCAATAATGCTCATGTTGCATTGCATTATAATGATATGGATAATTTTCGGTATGCAAAGTCGGTATTGGTATTCTAAACCGTACGATCTCGGTAAACCAAAGGGGACTATAGTCCCTCTGCACCAAAGATTAAACAGTAGTGGGAAGAAGGGGTAAAACCAGATGGGTTACAATCGAACACACCCATCTTTCCCAGCCGTTACAAAATGAAGAAAAAGGTGAGCCATAATTTGTCAAATAATGTTCATGAAGACGTTTTTAACACAGTAGAACTCGTTTAAAGCGGTATTTCGTTTATACCGGTCAACATTTTCAGTCCCTAAGCGTATCTTCCCATACAAACATGTTTGGCTAGACCAGTATTTCGTTTATATCAATCAAAATCTGCCGACCCCCAAGTACCATTATAAATGAATTCCAGTCTATGTAGATTGCGCTTTGAAAACAATCCTACCCCTCTTGCACATATGACTGACGGCGGATTAACTCGCTCGCAGCACTCTCTTTCCCCTACCGCATTAGGGGGGAGACAAAAGTGTGTCCATCCGGTTTTCCCTCGTTCGCCCAACTGAGCCTACGGCCCCTATGGGAAAGAGTTCTGTACCGCGCGGCGTGCCTTTAATCGCGATCCCAAGCGATGCACATGAGAGGCGTAAACATTGCGGCCAGCTCGCCGCACATGGAAAGCAAAGTTCACAGTCATAACGTCTCACGGCTAGCCAAAAGGCTTTGTCAACACTATGCTGTGACATTCAGTCGTTATTGTACACATACGGCGTTTTTAACGGCAAATTTACAATAGTCAAAAATTTGATATGAACACTGACAATGTTCTATGGCGGCGTAGACGTCACATAGTATTGAATTTTGGCCGAGAAAAATCTCGGGAGGGGAAGGGCTTGCTGAAGTGAGATTATACGATATCTACAAAACTAACCGTTCGGTGTCAGACATGTGACGGCCGACCGGATTATCCTACTATCGCATTCATATGGCGGGCTCATACCCACCAGGAAAAAGTGGACCCTGCGACTTAGCGGGACAAACGCTAGGAAACTTACTTACTTTACAAAATTAACCGTATCGTCACAAATACCACTAAAATAGCGATTGCAACACTTAAACAAAAACAGATCCCAAAGAAGATCCTGAAATACTAAATTTATCCTGAGATTTCTGGACATACTTTGTAGTAAATCCAGTGATTATAGCCCAGACGAGGCCGACGAAGACGCCGCCCAGCGCGACGACAAAGAATGACGCGAAGCCAGCAGCGAAATCGACGGGCAGCAGATTCGCCACTTTAATCTCCGCAAACGCACCCAACATATTGTAAAGCACCTAAATTAATACATTTTGATTATGTTTCAGTTACAGACGAGTTTCATTACTTATTGATAGCTTAAGACACTCTCCAACTCCTTTTAGTCCCTCCCATCAAATTGATGGACTCGCAGTGATTTTATATTGTAATTCAAATGATCTTACAAATGAATATGATTTTGGTCTATTTTTCGTTAACTTGTTGTTAAGGTCGTAGCAAAGATGGAGTAAGGAGATTAAAAATTAAAGAGAAAGCAAGCATGTTACTTCCTAGAGTGTTATGTATTCTGCTGATGTTATTTTATTGCTGATTGTTTATTGTTATTCATGAAGTAGTATTGTTGCGCTTTGTTGATATGATATTCCAACACGTCCCTTTATAGTCTGCACAATGGCACTTTGACGATACACTCGGTGCGATAAAGTCAATAACGGCTTATAACGCTCTGTGGGAAGTTGGAATGAATTTTATGCAATAACGCAGAGCGTGTATTTTATTTTAAAATCATGTATTTTCTGTCAAAATGCATTGATGCGTACGATACCACGAGAAAACCGTCCAACTCCGCAAGATCACTGTGTCAAAGTACCGTCACGCAAACTATACGCCCCCTTATGCTATCATCAGCAAGAAGCGGACTAAATCTGTATTGTGTCGGCTTCATGACTGGGCTGCTATTACGGGAAACAGGTGACTCGTCAATATAAACGCGTATTCAGCCCCAGCTCATCACTGATGCGAGAGAGCATTGTACGATCGGGCAATGCAGACGGGTTGGTGCCCGCACACATACGCACACATGCACATACGAGGCATCAGTGGCGCTTAATCATCTTTCCCCGCGTTTCGCGGTAACACCCTACGCGTAGGGAATCGCTCGTAGGGGAAGACTCATTAACTTTTGCTTGACTTGAATCTTTAAATTATACGTCGCGTGCCCAAGGTGTGGAAAGTGCGGTTTGAATGCTTGCTTGGACAGTGTTTACTTTGTATCGGGGCAATCAGAAAAAGTACAGCTGCTGAACAGGGAATAAGAGTATGAGTAAATATGTTGTGCTCGGGAGCAAAAATTGACCATCACGCAATCTCGCACGTGAATGAACCAAGAAAGCGCGACGGGACATGCCTCAATGCACATTTTCATATGCACAGGGTTGGATAAGCATTCCTATGAACGGCGCCTGTTGTGCTGCCCATAAGATTATGTGAAATTTTCAAATTCAAAAAACTATTTTTACGATTCCAATAATGGTAACATTTTCACTAAAATATATCGAAATAACGCCAAGTCACCCAGGGTAAAGCTTAGCGATTATACATTATAATTAAGATTGCAATGGGAGATTCCCCTATGCCGTCCTCGAGAATTCATTTCCTCTCGGTCCTCAAGAGACCACATTTCCTAGCTCAGACATGGCGTTTAAACCCTGTTAAAAATGTTATTTTTTGCTAGTTGATTTCATAATGGTGTGGTGGCTTACGATATAACAATAGCTATTTTAAAATTTTAAAATTCTCAATACTACTTGTCCCCAAACAACTTCCCTGAAAGAGGCGAAGCTAAGGGGGTCGGAAAAATATTGTGATTTCCGAAAATCCCCCAATTACTTCAGGATTATTATGGATTTTCACGACGCGCTATTAATTCCCCCAGGTGGTCGGCCCTACCTTCGCGCCCGCTCCCCATCCCCTTCAGAACTGTAATTAAAACGCTAGATCGAGCGTGAATTATCGCAAATGGACGGGGATAGGAACGATCATGGGCATGGCACCGCGCGCGCG
>NIUQ01005461.1:0-10735 GCA_002796945.1 Plectus sambesii
TTGTCGACATATGATCGACATGACAGCTGCATAGTGAGTGTCTAATGACGCGAACATTTGCTTGTAAACCGTTGCACAAAATTCATTCTTTGCTATGTTCAAGTATTTAAATATAGAATTCAATACATGTCGACTTATTTCAGATGAAAACGATAATCTTGCAACAAGTCAGCAATCACTATTCGAAGAAGATAGAGAAGAGTTCGCAGAAGTAGTGGAAGTAGTCGATTTTGATTGGTCGCCGCAGACAAAATCTATTCTGTTTGCCGCCATCGCTGTTGGAGCTCTGATCACCGTCTTCCCTGTTACCTGGTTAATTCAACAAATTGGTGCACGAAAAGTGTTCGCAGTCATTGGCTTTATTTCGGCCGTCTCTACGGCGCTTTGCCCGCTTGCGGCAAGGCTCGGCGTCCTGCCTTTTATCATTGTGAGAGCGATCCAAGGTACGGTAATTTTTTGAACTTCATAGCATTGTACGAATTTATTACATTTTTTGAAGTTTATATCCTCTAATATGTCTCATATCTATCGGCTTGGAGCAGCGTGGGAGAATGAGCCAGTTTCTCTTCTGCTGAACATGAATTCTACTGAGTGATGAATATGGCGATCTTACTTGCAACGAATAATAGCTAAGCTGAGTAGCGAAATTTCTTGGCCTGTTCATTCAAAACTGATAATCGCATCTATGTCTCACTCTGACGTAGCGAAGCGCTACCTTTTCCATTAGAAATCAGTCAATTCTCTTTGCAGTAGCGCCAAAAATTGTCGTATGCAGTGAAACTTACTGATATAGTGAAATTAATACAATATCACTGAAAACTTAATTAACTCTACCTCTTCATTAATTTAATTTCTGAAACTAGTGCCAGCAAGTGGAAAGCGTTAAATAATTATTTTTTATCACAGGAAACTCAATTCGTTGCTGATATCATCAGTACAATCATTCTTTTGATATTTAAAAGTTCTCTGTTTATGCGGAAAAAACCCCCCGTCCCCCGGCTGTTTTTATCTATATAAGAAAATGTGAAACGACTCAGAGTTCCCTTGTTCAGGAATTGGATTTGCGGCGTGCTTCCCCATAATAGGCGCAGTAACAGCCCAGTGGGCAACGCTTAGAGAGCACGGAATGTTCATGGGTATGTTGACGAGCTTCATTCAGCTGGCACCAGTCTTCACTATGCCGTTGGCTGGTAAGTCCAAGTTTACTTAAGAAAAACCGCTTCGATATTGTGCAGATGATAATTTTGAAATTCACAAGATGCTGTGCAAAAAAACAATATTAGTGAGAACCAGTGAGGGGGTATCGGGTTTGGAAATTTAGCGGAAGGGGAAAACCAGAAGTTAATTTCGGCGGTAAGGGTTTTAAAGGGAGATAAAGAGGTAAATTTGACGAATGTACTTTACTTTTGACCTTTCATGAATTATCATACCACTTACGAAATTAATTAACGTAATACGATATTCAGCTCAAGTTTAATTCGTATATCGAAGACAGAGGGAAATAGAATTTTTAGCACCGGAGGTTTGGGGGCAAGTAACAACCCTTTTCCTACAGTTACATCAGGAACTGCTGCAAATGATTAATGTTCTTTTTCATTCTTGACAATTACGTACCAACTTTGACCACCAAGCTGTTCACTATGTTTGTACCGCGCTGAACAGTCGCTCTTTCTAGGCATGATATGTGTCTCCGAATACGGCTGGCCAGCTGTTTATTACATTCACGCTATTGTAACCGCTGTTTTATTTATTGTTTGGGCGATATTCTATCGCGATAGGCCGCACCATCATCCTTGGGTCACTGGCATTGAACTGAACAAGATCGTCGCTGGAAAAGTAACAATTTCATATAATATTATAACTGTATTTATGTTATGTATTCGTCAAGTCGTTACCTTTCAGTTTAGCTGTTTCGTTATTCCGTTTTGGACAACAGGCAATGCAAATGCTGGATGCACTGAAATAAAACTTTTTCATTTGAGCATATGAAGTGCGTGCTGTTTTTAACAGAGTTGGGGTTATAATCGGGCGACACCAATGATCACAGTCAATTTGAAAGCTCTCGTTGCAGGCCAAAGTGCTGAGCAAAAGAAGTGCCCAGAAAGTGCCTAACGGTGCTATTCTGAGGACGCCATCTGTTTGGGCAGTGTGGGTGGCTGCCATTGGAAATATGTTTGGAATTCAAATGGTCATCTTGTATGCGCCGACTTTTCTTAAAGAAGTGCTTAAGCAGCCAATCATTGACGTCGGCTTTTTAGCCGCTCTGCCCACTCTGGTTCAGTTTGTCGTCAAGCTATTTGCCGGCTACACAAGCGACCGGGTTCGTTTCGCAGCATTTTGTATTTATTGCAGAGTAGAGAGCTAAGCAGAGCATGTTTTTGATGAGATTTTAGCCCATATTTATCTCAACAGGCTTTGCAGAGTTGCTTGAGAATAGCGGCGAACAGATTTCACTGCGCAATGCCTGGTCAGCGTTAGCGCAATGAATTGTATGAAATTTCCAGCAAGGTCGCTATGAGTATTCGTTCAGCTTATGCAGAGCATGTTTTTGCTAATTTTGTAGAGATGTGATGTGAAGCGCTTTCCGCAGTAATCATTTTTATGCTGAAAATGTAAGTCGTAGCACGCTCAACAACGTCTCCTTACCAAATGTTTTTTGCAAACGAAAAGGCGACATGAAGTTAAGTTTTATATGAAAAGAAATGAGCTGAAATTATGAAACGTCTGTTCAAACGTGCGTCTCAAGTTACCCCAGGCACCTCTTTCATGACGTTCTCAGTATTTTCTGAATTGTGAAAGTGTAATAATTCAGGTCAAATGCAAGTCGGAGACTGTGAAAGTGTGCGTGTACAACTCGATTGCGCTGCTCGGCATGGCAGCGTTCCTCGCTGGACTCGCCCTGGTGCTCGACTCGGCGCCCAGATTCGCCAACGCAATGCTCATCTGCAGCGCTAGCATACTCGGCTTTAACACTGGCGGTTTGTGCTTCAAAACTTATCCGTTATTGATTGATAATCCGTATGTCTGTTGAAGGCATTGCGTAAGTGTAGAGATGCAACGCCAAAAATGGCGATATCATACGTCTTCAGTCTACCCTATTAGGCGATTAGCTAGAGATGGCCAGGGAAGCAAATACGTTATTTTTCGTAATTCCCCCATCAGTATTTGAAGCGGATAACTGTGAATTTCTACGTATTTCTGCCGATCCGCATAGTTATCGGTACTCTCCTCCAGTTAAATCTCATCGTTCAATCTCTCTCTCCCTCCAACTATTCGATTTTAGCTTTGCATCCGCCTTAAAACTTTGCGAAGCTCGTCATTGTAATGCTTTTCAGTGTTTAAGATTGTTTGAGAGAAGGTTCGCCAGCGTTAGCGCCCTGACACTTCTACTCGAGCTCCCACTATCGCTTGTCTTTTTTGTAGGCTTCTTCAAAAGCGCCACGTTGATCGCTCGTCACCACAGCCAGTTCGTCATGGGCAACGTTCAGCTAATTATGTGTATCGCCATGCTCGTCGTGCCCTTAGTCGTCACCGCAATGACGCCCACTAACGCCGTCAATGAATGGCAGCTGGTACGTTGAAATGGTGTTGAACGTGAATGGATTAGTTTCGTACTGCGTGATTTAGCTAATGTCGTTCTTAACGCAGTCACAAAGAGCATCCCTTTAGCATAGCATTAACGAAGGCACACGATGTGAAACCGTCCCCGTACATTGCTTACTAAAACTTACCGATTACACCGACCATTTGTTGATTCTTCGGATCTCCTATTTTGCTGACTATTACCGACTTAATTTTACTTTACAAATACTTTTGCCAACGTTCGTATAGTTTTTAACTTTATTGCAAAATGGGTAAAAGCGTTATACTGGTTATTAAATAGTATTTCCGTGGACAAATAAAGGAAGTACGGTAGTGCACGCTCCGTCTGAAGATGGCGCTCGTGTTTGTTTCTCACTGTTTTCTGAATGTAACCGATCAACACTTCATACACTGAGGCGTTACTGTTGAGAGTATCTTCTTGCAGGTATTCTTTTCCCACGCCGCCCTTCTTGCCATTTGCAACATTGTGTTCTGCATCTTCGGCAGCGGTCTAGCGGCATCGTGGGCATCGGCAAACAGCTGGAATGAGCAGGAGACAAAAAAGATGGCACTAATCGATCCGATTGACTTCAATGAGGCCGAAGCTGGCATCATTGAGCTCAGAGTCATCTCACCCAAGGGAAAGTAGCAGCATTTTGTTAGAGGCAGGCTAAACTTAATGCCAAAATGAGAGTTCATTACCTATTACTGATATTCCATGACGACTACTGTCGGTAGGAGAGCAAATATTCTCGGCGCCAATCATAGCTAATTTTTAACAAAGACCGATTGGGAACGAATTGAAATTTTGAAGCAACAAATATTGTTCTCAAATGGGCAAGACATTCACGACGTGCCATTAAAAAAAGGTTAATTTTTGCAGAAAAAACTACTATAATTTGGTAACCACATTAAAAACCTTTTGAATAAAAATATGCAACCTCCTAAAACGGCACATTGGTTCGAATCACATGGCGAAGAGATGTCACTTTGACAAGTATTTCGCTTTGAGATATTATTAGCAAAATGTTTCAAGTTTTGCGGGATCTGTTGAGCCTCTTAGGTTCTGTAGTCATTTGCAGTTTTTTGCGCCAGAGAGTTGTTACTGCTGCACTGAGAACTGTTTGATACGCTCGATTGTTACGGTCATAATGATATAATGATAGTCACAATTCGGCCAGTAGCTTGAGAATCTGTTATCGCTGCTTGTAAATACTGTCTTATGTGAAAGCGTTGATTAGTGACAATCTATGTTGATGATGAACGTGCATGCAAACATTGTGCTGAGTACCCTCCAACTCGCTCGTGACCTTAACAGTAACCCGTTTATTGCTGAATGTGATTCGCATGTATGATGTCACTTTCCGCGTTGCATTTCCGTGAAATGATTTTAGTATTCACTTTATCCGCAATTTTCAGTCATTGTTCGCTTTTCATCGATGCTAGCCATTGGATGCTTTGATAGTATACGAGGCTGTAATGTTCATTGCTAATGTGAACAATCAGAAGAACAAAATATGCTAAAGAGTTATCGAGTTCAGTTCCTTTGAATGCACTATAAGAGTTTCTAGAGTATATGCTAGAGGCGGACATATTTTCCGGGATGATGTGGAGGTCCCTGAACGCTGTTACTCGTCACACGGGCTAGGCATAAGTACAAGAACCTACATTACAAATACTGACCTTCACCAATTGTTTTCGTTGGCATAACCAACCAGGAAACAGCGCCGCAATTTACACACATCCAGCCATTTCCTTACGATATTATGATTTTATTGCGTATTTGTAACAATAACGCAAAAAACAGCATGTTGGCTGGCTTGAGGAGACTTCGATCGATCTTGTTGATTGCCGTATGATTCGGTCCAGTTTGTTTTCTCCCGATCGGGCTACTCGAAAATGCAACAGCACGGCCAGCCGACAGCACTTATGCATGGGTACTAGACGTTCGTTCAACATTGACTGTTCTATGTATCAATTAGCGGCCACAGCAGGTCGACAAATACATAGAGGCACTCATTTTGTGAGCCCCGAGCTAAGTCACTGAGTAGGCGTCAGGCTGCTTACAATACGGAAGCAGTTGGTGAAAACAGACTTTGAAAGTAAGGAAGTCAATCTTTTCGCAGCTAATTCGGCAGTTTTTAATAATTGAACTATTTCATTCAAACTTGCAGAGCTAAAATACTGGAAATACTTTCAACGTAATGAGATCTCCTCAAAGTGTCCTTAGCCAGATTGTTTTAACTTACACTTCAGTTTTACTTTATCAAATTGGGGTAAATATTCAATCCCACTTTACAGAGTCTATCACGACTTTCCTTAGCTGCTGAGATTAAAATAGGAGTCCATCTATGGTTGCTACCTAATAAGTTTATAGAAAACGACAAATATCGACGGAGCCGATATTGAGATGATGCCTAAGACCCACTCACAAACATATCGAGCAGATTGTGAAAAGTCTAGGACGACATATCTTTTGTTACTTTCGTTTAATAATATTGTTTGCTGTATGTAGACGACATATGCTTTGGCTTAATATCTGTCAAACATTAACTACTCTTGCTTGAGGTATATATTTATCGACTGCAAAATTGCGAAATCAATCCTTGAATACAACTATCAGATTTTCTCTAATTTCGAACTGGGCACACTTCAGGCTATTGGGGTATATCAGCGAGTTGTGTGCAAGAAGTCTATCTTATGTTTTGTGGATACAATTATTAAAAGACCGCTGACCGAGATCTTAATCTAGGATGCGTACTATTTAGACACGGGCGTTGGGGATAATAGAACTTATATCTCTCCGTCTAAGCTGGTCATTTCCCCCCCCCAAACCCTAAGTTCCTGCCCCAAGTCCGAAACTATTTCATATTACCATATTGACTGCGAGCAGAAAAGAGTAGTTGATGCAACGAGAAGCCAATATCCTGAGTAGAAGTGCGCTAGTTGCTTCTCGCAGCCTAATGACGTTTACCAGTTAAGGGCGACTGCTTCCAGTAATTAAAAAGCGACCATAACGACGCTCGCAGTGAGAAGAATTCTACTTAACGGACAGGAAAGTGAAGAGCAGTCAGCGAGCACAAATGGATCCGAGCTGCGGCGAAATGGTCGCGCTGCTACTCTTCGTCAGCATTCAATTTGTTTCATCGGCTCCACATAACAATGAAACATCAGCAAAGTAAGTTCACTTCTGACGGGTTTTTCTGAAAACTTGAAAGCTGTTCGACACTTCCATTTGCATTGGGCCAAACGTTCCACATTTACAACTTTTTTGACGTCAAACCTCACTAGGACTTAGCGTTAAGTGATTTGTTGAGCTTAGCCAAAGCTGGAGATTTCGTTCAGATTTTAAACAGAGCGTAGCAAAAGGTGCCGAGTCTGTAATTATTGGTTAGTTGTATTTCAAACGTTCTTTCAATATATGCCATGGTGGGCGTAAGTCGCACTCAGTTTCGATCAGCGTTGCGAGGAGTAGATCTGTAGCCTATGCTAAAGCACTAACCTTAATATAATTCCCAGCCACGGTTTTAGTACAAGTTTGTACTTAAGCACAAGACTGTTGATGTTCTCTCTGCAACACTGATTCTGATAGCGACCAGGAACTAATGGACCTCTATGCTGGCCTCAGACGTATTCAACTGCCCTTTGCACTCAGATGCGGCGTTGCTTAACATCAGATCAGGCGCCAATTTAAAAGAGAAATATGGACATTTTTTAATGCTGGTTTTTTATTAACACGGAAAGTATAGTTCTTGGTTAGTAGCAGTTTGCGCGAGATATTCATCACAGCTGACCCATCTTCGCACTTCCTGTAATACTGCTAGCAATAGCTGTTTCGAAAAGCTCCGAGAAAGAACTTGATTCATGATTAATCTGATACGGAAAGGCTGAAAAACATCTCAACAACTGTACCAAATATAATTCTCAAGCAATCAGTCTCTTCGGCGAGTCTCTGACGACTCCTGGCGACCGTAACAGGAATCTACACTCTTTAATTTCTGATCTTTGATTCATCCAAAGAGGAGACACTTCTTCACCACTACCGGGGGCCTTTTCCATAAATCTGTTGTCCGCTGCAATCTGAGGAGCTACGTTTCAATTCTGTGCAGACGAAACTAAATTATTACATTAAAAACTAAAACTCAGATAGAACTGAGTGTCAGTTTCTCATGTATCAACACTCAAGAGCTTTATAATACTGATCCCAGAGAGATTGGTCTCTCCTTCCACAACTTCGTCACATCTTAAGCAATTATATTGCGCCTTTTTCTTCAGCAAAACTAGCGTCTTTGGTGGGAACAAGAATTTGACCAGAAAGTTGCCATTAACTTCGAATGGTATCCAGAACCAAGTGCTCATGTTTGCCTGCTGTTTTATTTTCTTCGGAGTGTTCGCAATGTGGGCGTTCGTTTCAATTATTCGACTGCTTGTCAAAGATGACATGCGGAGTACGCATCTCTATTCGGGCAGCTATGATGAAGGCAGCGCAACACCAGATTATGACGAAACCGCAACGTCACCGCATACTTATGGTGGTGGCTCGAATGATCCAGAAGGTGTGTCGGTGATTATTTACTCGAAATTGTACCAGCTAAAGAAATCTATGGGAATCAAATCGCATCGTTAATATACTTTTGTAGGGACCTTTTTCACAGAAACTATTGCAGCCACAAACTGCGAAACTGTAGACACAGTGATTGATCCTACTCCAGCTTTTTTTGGTTTCCTCACTAATCAATGGTTGCTTGCTATTCTGCTGTAACACTAAATAAATGAAATATGCTTTGGCGCGTCTCTTAACATCGCAATGAGTATTTCGACGAAACGGAAACTTCAAAAACCTAATCGCGCGCTACTTATCAATCGCAGTAAGATGGACTAGTAAAAAAAGGCTCTGATTCATTTTTTAGGTTCAAAACTCGCAGCTTAAAATTTACCATACATTCAAAAAACGAACAAAAGTTAGGAATGATGCTTTTTTCACTCCCCCCCCCCTCTGCGGCTAAAAATTATGAATTCATGCGTATTATCCTGTTTAGGGCTAGGCGTGCAACTTTCGTTACCGCGTTATCAGCTATACAAACTTTCAATTTCAGTAAAGTCAAATTTCAGATATTACGCCTGGCACAAGACCAAACTGGCCTTTTTTGGGCAAACTTGTCAAATCGGAAACAACCGAAGAATACCTAACTCCCGAGAATGAAGAGAAAGTTTTCGGCAATGGAAATGAAAAAATTTACGTGACAACGCAATCCAAAGCCTCCGAACCGCTTGCAATCACGAATTTTATCCTTCCAGCAGCAGGAGACAGACGAAATCTGTTCGCTCGCTCAAAGAGAGAAACCGCCATTATCTCTGGCTCTCCATTCGAACAACTGAGCCCGGTAATACAAATTATTGCGATTGCTCACATTTTGTTCATGTTTGAGAGAGTGAACTATCCTGACCTGTCATTACAAAGAGATAAGAGCGGATTAGTAGCGTAAATATCAGGAACAGTGAAAGTCATTGGTGGTCGTGGTGGGATATAACTTGGTAGACAGAGGCTAGCAGTGGCAGAGTTTATTTTCAAAGATAAAAGAAATTTATATAATTTTTTGATACATTTTAAAAGATATCGTTATCCAAGGTCTACACTGATGCCATGCCCGTTGTGGGGGAGGGGTAGTGATATTGCTCTTTCAGCCGCAGACCGATATCCACTTCTGCCAAAGCCAAAATATGAGAGACAGAAGAATATTATTAAGTAAAAGGGAGAATAATGAATATTTTGAGACGATAAAAATTTTAATGATATCTTCAAAGAGCGATGTATATTTTTGTATAAAATATTCCCCAGCTCCTTGGACATTTCCGATGTAAAACTGGACAGTAACATTAACTAAACTGATGTAAAAATATAGGGTTGATGAATGTCGATACAGGGATGGGCCTAACACGCGATCACATGTTTTGCAATATCACCAGGGGGCTAGTACAGTTGCGTTAACTCTAGGTATGAATCAGTCATTAACCTCGGCGCAATTTTTGTGTATATTTTTGATGGATAGCCATACTGACTTTCTATATATTGCTAATTATTTGTCTCAACTATTTTTCGGCCTGTCGCAGGACTACCTCGCGTCTCTTTATCATGACCGTTTGACTAATACTCATCTCATATCTCTTAATTTACATAGATCGACTAAAATAAGTTCTTCAGGTCTTCAACGACAATCCGGTAGATATCTTTTTACCCGACGAAATGGCATCGGTCGATCAGCGAAGGGCCATTCAAGCGGACAGATATGAACAAATTCTGCGTCCGGACACATTAGGGCCGTTCTCATACGCGTATCTGGCTCCACAACAAGCCGAGATGGTCCAGTCTGCCCCGGCTGGAAGCGCACCGTCTGGAAGTAACCAGTACTGTACACCCGGAGAAATATTCTTGGCTGACATAACCGAGGAAGATGACGAAATCAGTTCGAGAGGCAACGCCAAGGCTGGCTCGGTTTGAAATCGATAATTTCGATTTTCTTGCTATCTCATTCATTATTTGCGCTCAGTTGTATTTGCTTACTGCATGCAGTGTCTTGCTCGTTATCTTCGATGGCTCGAAAGGTTGACTTATGCCATCAGCTTTGTCACTACACTAACGTTAATAACTCGTATACTTCAACACACAAGTAAATATCGCAATTTTGACAGCGAAGTAAATACACTGACGCATTATAACTCACTGAAGACGTTGAGAGAGGAGAAAGGGAGCTGTATGTTATTCTCTTTGATTTCCCTTCAATTTGAGGCTGCAGATAAATATAATATGGGTAATCCTAATCGTGCAAAAACTGTTGGAGCTCCAACTTTTATAATTTTGTTTAGTCGTGATATGTGTGCGGGAAATTTTTTCATTGCATTTGAAGCTGTGCATACGTCATAACTGACTAATCACCACACTCTCTGCTATTTTAATGATGAAATAGCTGTTATTACAACCTGTCTTATAAACATATATCAAAAGAGTAGAAGATAGACCTCTTCCTGTCCATTGTGTGTAGTCGACGATGACGTCTGTAAATTGATGTGCTGCTCAATAGAGACTCTGGCATTGCTTTTAATACACTACAAATGTAACATGAATAGCAAACAGAGCAAGCAGCAACATGTATGA
>NIUQ01005462.1:0-10728 GCA_002796945.1 Plectus sambesii
TAACGAAACGAACACCAATGGACGTAGCCAACTGCAACTCATCTCTTAAAAGTTTTTACTTGCAATCTCATCGCATTCTATCATTTCTCTTGCGTAACAGCTCATGGGGGCCATTTTCAGTCTGCGAATGTTCATGGGGGCCGTTTTCAGTCTGCGAATGTTCATGGGGGCCGTTTTCAGTCTGCGAATGTTCATGGGGGCCGTTTTCAGTCTGCGAATGTTCATGGGGGCCGTTTTCAGTTCACATACTCATGGGGGCCGTTTTCAGTCCATGTGGGGGCCGAATTAAATACTGTCCGTTATAAGCAACAGATCGTCACCAAACGCCCGGAGTTTGGTAGTCGAATTTTCAATCGAGACCTGAACTAGCCGTCGTGCTCACCGAACTCGACTCGCCGAATTATTGTTCACTTGTAGCGATAGTGATTGCTAGTCGATGTATACTTGTTCTGAAGTTGAAAATCTGGTATTCCTTCTCCAGATTTTAGAGAAACTTGCGTAATTACCAAGCAAATCGCATCAAAATTCGTATGTTTTTCTGTTGCTTATAACTTCATCAATACATGACCCAATTTCTCAGTTTTTTCCCACAAAAGTTGCAACAAGTGGACTATTAGTCTACCAAGTTTCAGCTTGGTCGGTGCATAGAGAGAAAAGTTATTCACCAACAAAGTTGGAATCAGACTTACGGAACACCCTGTATGTTGATCGACTGGACACGCTACTGTATAGTTCTCCACGCCAAAACGAGACCGGACGCTATGATATGCTTAAAACTATAACAGCTCTACTTAAACCAATTGTTGTCTTAGCTTAGGTTCCACATTCTTGCGTTCGCGCTAGTACCGTTATAATTTACTACATTTCAAAACATTAACATTCTGATTTTAATGTTAGCGTCTCAGTATAAGCATACGATATCGATACGTCTTGTTTAGGTATGCAGCGCTTTACATTGGGAATTGGACAATGGTCTGGACGCCAAAGCTTTTACCGTGTTGCCGGCCACCTTTATATAAATATTGTCAAAATTCAGTTAACATAACAATTGTATCACTTCTATAACTCCTTTCGTACTACGTGCAGTGTCAAAAACCGCTCTTCTTCACTAATTATTCACTTATTTGGGAAATAATGAACTGTCGCGAATGATGTGATCTGCTATCGTTTTATAGAATAAATGAAAGGAAGTGTATCTTAATGGTGTCAAACATCCTAAAGAAGGAATAAATACTTACTGAAATTCGAGACACCAGTTGAGGAAACGACTTTGTCGCAAGGTCATGACAGTAATACTTTAGCGCTTGAAAAGAAGTCCCGTCATACCCCATCATCCACTTCTATGTAAAGCGAGTAACTACCATGATCAAATGGCTATACCTAGAGGCCAGTTGGCGTACGACCAAGAATTACCATCCACCCAAACAAACTGCCCAGTTTGGGCAAAGTCGTTTCCGCCAATCCAAAACTGTTCACAGACCGAAACAGGCGACGTGCTGGTGACCACGGCTGAAATGTACATATCTTTGCTCTTGATTAAGAACATATCAATTTTTAGTTGAGCGAAGTGGGAAAACTTCGTCGGGTCAGAATAAAATCCATGTCGCAGATATATGCGTTGATAGTATGAGGATATGGGGTTCCCGATGAAGTATCTTCCTGTCGGGGTATCCAGTGGCTTGGAGTGTCATGGCAAACGTTTATTAGTATATCAATTACGTTTTAATAAGGGTACATTCCAGTTCTTGGAACACGCTTCCCAAATCAATAAGCGTGTTTTCCAAGTCAAATCTATACTGAAAACTCTTTTTTGAACTTAAAATTGTCCTGTTTGGTTTGAAAAGTGCCCTTAGTAGAGTGGAAATGCTATATAATAGAGGAATCACTGCACTTGGCATATTTGCAATTCAACCGACTTTTAATCAAAAAATATAGAGGAATAGTCGCCAACTGGGGCTGAAAACATCTTAGTGGTATTTATAGCGCCCAAACTGGCCGATCTTAGCCTTACACTATTCAAATCTATGTCTATATCTACGAAGCCCTTTAACGCAAACCGCCAACATTCTACGAAGTTTAACTTCAAAACAACCAGTGTTATCTCTCGCATGCTAATAGTTAAGCAATGGATAAGCCTACACGATTCGGCCTTAAAATTTCGAAAATAGTGCCGGATTTGATCCTCAATTACTGTCATTCATAAATAAAGACGGTTTTTCGTTGGTACAATAAGTACAATAGATTGTCATAGGTGTCCTCTTATATCCGAATTCGAATTCTTTAAAAAATACAACGAACTGTTGCTTGAGATAGTATTTGAAAAGAGCAGTACCATCCACATTGCCATTTTCGAATGCTGATGTAATTGAAATGAGGTGTCCGTTGGGCGCCGCATTCCTGCAGAAAGTATCCGCTTCAAACCAAATCATCTTTTGAACAGTTACGTTGTAGCATTTGTTTGGGATGACATCTGATAGGCGCCAACCATCAGGACATGCTTGTGATGAAACTGGTGCAATAAGAGAAAGGGACAACATAATCGATAAGTATAGCATTTTGGTTCCAAAGTGAATCTTTTCCCAAAAATGTTTCATTAGACCCTCAAACGTTATAACTAGTCACACTGATACTGAGCGGAAGAGCGACGGATCAGTCTTATGTCGTTTCATCGCGAGAAAGTGAACAGATGTTCAGTGCTCCAATATTATACGTTTCTCGTATCTATTGAGTTGTTATACCTTGCGAACATCAATGGCGATTATCAAAAGGGAATGTCGGCAAAAGTTAGGGAAAATGCTAGTGGTAATCTGTATTTGTGATCGTTGGCGGTTGCCGATTAGCAAATTATGACGGCTAGTAATACGATAGAGCGGAAAATCAAGTCAAACAACGAGTTAATCTATGTATTTTCTTACGATGATTAAGAGTTAAAATTGTCATTCTTTTCGTCTAAATATATATTAATTGCATGATAATACTTCTATACTAACAATACATAAAATTATATTAATACTCATATACTAATAATGCGAAAGGAAGTGAGGATTGCAGAATGCTCTGATTAGCTGTATTTTAAAATATATTTACACATATTTACATTGTGAACACATTATTAAAATGTTAATATGTACATTTTGCATTAGCGACACCTTCTTAGCGTATCCCTTTCCAACTTAGGCTATAAACTTCTCGGTCGCCCCTTATATTTTCATCGGCGACAATTTATTGTGTCTCTTGTACACAAGGTAGCCACACATTTTATCGGAAAATACTTATTCATCTGCCTCGGCCAAATAGTAGCACACGTAATTGTGGACATGTGGAAGTTATGTGCAAAATGGCTGACTGTAGCCAGCATCACAGTTACAGAATGGATTACTGCAAGTGGCGTTATTGTACTCACAATGCCCATGTGCTCCACATGCAGTGACACCGGCACAAGGATTTGGTTTCTCTGAAATAGTCATCATCGTATAATCACTTGACGAGTGGCATGTAAAGCTTACGAATGTCGCATGTAAAGCCGCTGTAACATGGATGACACTGGCATTCAGGAATATTTCCATTTCCGTGACATGTGCCACCATTATTGCAGATGTAATTATCGCAGGGATCGGTGTATACTGTAAATCAATGATGTCATGTAAAGGCAAGTGTCCCATAGGCTGCATTTCATATTTTTCTACACTATAGTTTCATATTTCGATTGGGCACTCAAAGTAATGATACCTGATTGGTATTGAAGAAAGAAATTTCCCGACGATCCTTCGTGAGTTTCGAATAAAACTGTAGCTAAGTTTTCAGAAGTTGTCACGTTTATGGCTGTACGACTTGTTTCATGAGTGCTAAAAGTCAGCGCTCATCCAAAGTCCGCGTCACAGTCACCAATATGTTAATCAGGGACTAATTTCATAAGACAGTCGAGCTGTTGAGAATTAAGAATCGCGGCGCGCGCCCATTGGTTGAAATTCAAAACTTACCAGTCGGCATGTGCCGTAATTCCTCAGTTCCCAGTTCTCAACAGCTCTACAGTTTTATAAAAATTTGCCCCATTATGCAGGAGGAACGAAATTTTAAACCATTAATGAATACAGGATGACACAAAAGTTCCGGCGGTTTTTCAAAAACAATTCAGAAGAAAAAACCGCCGGAACTTTTGCGTCGTCCTGTAGTGTCACTGCAGCGATTCTTTATGGATAAAGAGGTTTGTACGCTATTTCGAACGATTAACGCTACATAATCTATGAAAAGGGCCGAAATGTCGCATTTTTCTTGTTTGTGCATATCCTGGGGCCCATTTCATAAAACTGTTGCAATTGCAGAGTTGCAGAATTGCGGAATTGCAAGTGCGATGATTGGTCATTTTCCAGTTTTTTCCAGTTATTTTTGGTTATTTGACCAACTGCCGCCAATGCA
The DNA here is from genome assembly GCA_002796945.1 of Plectus sambesii. NCBI lineage: Eukaryota > Metazoa > Nematoda > Chromadorea > Plectida > Plectidae > Plectus > Plectus sambesii. The sequence continues at coordinate 4,417 of NIUQ01005462.1, forward strand.
ATTCCGCAATTCTGCAACTTTGCAATTGCAACAGTTTTATGAAATAGGCCCCTGACAGAGTAAACTGCAGCGAAGACTACCATTTGCTTCTGTTAGCTTTCGTTGGTCAACGGTTGTGATGCGAACAATACAGTTGTTACTAGCCAATCGCTTTTACGGTTGGATTCAGGCTATTCCGATACCCCACCGTTTGTATTTCCCCCACCTTAATCCAATTAAAACTGCTTTGTATTTTTACCTGTCACTCTGACCAATCAAAGAATTCAAAACAAGTTAACCTGAACAGAGATGGATTGTCCGCAAACGGATCGCCAACTTCAAAATTTCCGTTATGACTGCCCACCAGGGTCACACTGGAGACGACGATTTCAATTGTGTGACCAATTGGTGCACGAATACGCCAATGACAATTCAATCCGCTGATGTAAAGCGGATAGCGAGTTGTTGACAAGGTTTGCCATGTTCCGTCGACAGCATTTAAAATTTTTGTCGGATCAGGATCGCAGATTGCTATATAAAAATGTATTTAAAGCTTATTGATGACTTCAGGGAGCGTATTCACCTATTTCAGGATTAGTAATTCAAGGTTATGGTCCAATATGAAAACATTCAATTTGCTGCTATGCTTTCTATCTACCGTAAGTTTGGGAATACAAACATCTACTTATCATGATGTCCGTGAATACAGCCCCACTATTTAAGGGAACTCGAGCAAAACAGCAGCGTAGCCCATATTCACCGCTTCGATTCAAATAAGAACACTTTATAAAGCAAACAGGACACTTTCTATACTTATTTGACTTTAAATATATTAATTTCGATTTTTAAAAAACATCCTCACTGAATTAAAATATTCCTGGATAGATTTGGAAACTGTTCTTATTCAGATGAAATGGTATATAAAATGCATTCATGACTTATAATTCGTTTTCGCATTTTCTGTCAAAACACATTCTAAACGAACGAAAGATGTAACGAAAGCGAAGATCGCAGCCTGAAATATTGGGAAATGATCATTTTGGAATGATCATTTTATATTATGTTATTGACGGATTTGCGCGCAGCATTCATGAAATAAAATTGTTAGTCTAATAACTTGAGCATCCTACGACTTTCATTCTGTTTGCATATTTTGTTCATTTAGAGCTATTTCGATGAAAAACACGATAATAAGAATTCTTCGTTATCGAATGGGTATATTCAGGCCAACCTATTGTTTCACTCACGTTGACCTTAAACGTTTGTTACCACTTTCGCAGTTTTTTCCAATGTAGGGCGTTAGACACTGACACGTGTACGACGATCCAGCCGCAGTGCATGTTCCACCATGCTGGCAAGGATCCGAGAGACACTGAATAGGAGGCGTGGTCCTTGTCGTCGCAGGCGGTGCAGTCGTCGAAATTTGATCTGAACAAAATGTAGCCTATTGAACTTCTGTTCGGAGGGTAAAGACTTACTTTGGCAATTGTTACCAGCCCAACCATGGTCGCATTCGCAAGCAGAATTCTGGCACACCCCGCTCACATTGAAAATGCAATGGCCATGATCGCCACAAAAATCTCCTACGTCAGCGCACGGATCTAAATGAATAAGATTTTATCATTTTTTTCTGAAATTTTAATTCGAAATACCTCTATCACAAAACTGTCCATTGTAGCACTGCGGGCATTGACAATGGAAACTGTTATCGTTGAGGCGATTACATGTACCTCCATTCCTGCATGGCTGAGAGGCGCAAGGATCGTGCTCTAAATATACATAAAGAGATCAGGAAACATTGAGAGTGATAAAAAGGAACCTTCGCATAAAATTCCAAATGTTCCATTTTTGCAATGGCAGGTAGTGGTACACGTTTGACTATCGTATTGGCAAGTGCCCTCATTTTCGCAGGGTTCACCAAATTCGGTACATGGATCTGTGACAAATGAATGCATCATCAGGCTTTTCAGGCAAGAATTGCGTTACTGTATTCGCAGAAGGAACCAAAGAAGCAGGTTGCACACTTGCATGAAAACGTGACGTTGTCAGTTCTACACGTAGCACCATTCTGGCATGGCATATTCGAGCAAGGATCTAAATATTTTTAGATTTGAGAACAATCAGTAAGTCTAAAACCTACCGCCACTGGCAAGCAAGGAGCATGAAATCAAAAGGTAGGCCGACAGCAACGCTACCACATGAAACGAAACCATGCTGTTGCGTGAATGCGTTTGTCTGCGGAATGAATTGCTTGTGAACAGTTTTGCGTACGTTGTTATCAACGCAAATACATGATAAGACAACGATTGTAAACTATGTTGTACAAACGTCACCGTGACTTTTAGACTGAGTTCTTGCGCGCATTGAATTTGACAAGATCAATGCGTTGTGTTCTCTCCAGTCTGATGTACAAAGAATCCGTATAAAAGAGAATGTAGAGGAAGCCGAAGAAGTTCTCCTATATTCGGGTTCCTCTTATATGCCGGTTCCATGTTATGTACAGCTCTAAGGACGCCGGATTAAAGGTATCGTAGATCCGATGATAGGAGAAACAATACGATCTTCATTGTTGGTGCCGCTGTTTGTTTGGTGCACAATATCGTAAACTAAAACTGCAGTACTCGGAGATAAAAATTATGAATATTAAATTCATTTAAATTTCTCTTTGCCCCAAACCGAAAATTCTCTTTTACCCGAGTTCTTTATCGTCTTGTTGCAGAGAGCACGACACGAAAATAGAAAAAAACAGCCAAATGCAGTAGCGTTCAGCTTCGCTCTTATTTATTTTTCCGCTCGCGTGGATTTTGGTTTGTAAATGTTAAATGTCGAAATGTAACACTTCTGCATTGTCATCACAAACTCTGCATTACCATCGCATGTTTTGTAAAGCTAAGAGTCATCTAAATGCAGAAATATGATTAAATTTTATATTTTACAATGACATCAATTTTATGAAGTGAACCTCAGGATTCAATTATGAACTGTTCACCAAAGCGGCGATAACCTTACGAAGCATTGATAAAAACATTCTGCTCAAACTAGTAGAGTCTCAAAACGACTGTTTCCACCGAAGAACTAATACAGTATGACGGTCACGATATTGATGCGCATTGTCTGGCCCAGTTCATTGTTTCGCGTCACGCCAGTTGGATGATTTTGCGTGTTTGTGTTTTATGTACGCTATTCGCATAGTTGTTAGAATCAATTTTCCGAGATTTCTTTATCTGAGGCTAACTTCTAGTTCACAAGGGCCTGGTCTGTATCGCAGTAGGCCTGCTTTAGTCATCCTATCCTTCTGGTACACCTGCCGTGGGTTGATTTCATAACTCAGCATTCGACAATCGAATAGGTTACGTTGAGTTAGTTAGAGCAGTTGCCACATTTTATGATTACCCTTCAACAAACACTAAACATTCGATTAAGATATTTTCTGAATAAGTCATCGAGTATAAGCTTGTATCGCGGCGGTGTATCCTGCTTTCAGAGAAAATTATAGCCTGTAGCGTCGTTTCGTAATGCAGAGTAATTTCAGCAAAGATGACAGTAGTAAAAAGTGAGCGATTACCGAATGGAGCGACGACGGCAATGTTGGCGTCAGAAGCAGAAGAAGGGGGTGACGACGAGCCGGGCTCATCAATGGACAGCAACTCCAATAATATATTCATGTCGCAGGCTGAAGCGAAGGCGATTGTAGCCCTTACCGACACCCACCAGCTGATTGCTGGAGAAAAATGGTTTGACATATTACTTCTGCCTTTGTTAAATATTTAACGGCGACATTTTTAGGTTTCTTGTGGATGCAAAATGGTGGGAGCGTTTCGTGAAGCAAACTGATACCGGTAGTTCCGTCTCCAGCGACAGCGTCGGCCCCATTGATAACTCTGCCATTTTGGTCAAAGGTTCGACATTGCATTTTCAGCTTTTTTCTGTCTACAATACGAAATCTACGCAATCTTGCCAGTAGAATGGAATAGTAGAAGTGGGATACATACAGCGAAAAGTTACTATTATTCGGTTCCTTTACTTCTTTGAAAACGTTAGCATGCTATGAATAGGAGGTGTAAGTCGAGAAATAGCTGGATTCCTCCATACTTAGCATGTTAAACGAGCCTGGATAAGTCAAGCTCTGGCTGAATTGGAGTTTATCGTAAATGTTCAATAACTTACTAGTGCTATATCTATGTTGCTGGACCGTTGTCCTTATCGAAACTGGACGTGTGAGCAGATTCACAAGCATGTTGCGAGAAATCAATCATTTTTACGATCCGCACGAAACAATATATACGGTTCGTGAAAATTATTGATTTTTCGTCGTCACACGCATTAAAATTTTCTCACATATGTTGTATTGCTGCCGATGACAGTACGTATTGATTACGTTCAATGTCGACAAATGCAGAGATTGATGGATCGCTGACGCTGAAGGCGAACATGGTAGAGAAACTCGACTACGTGTTGGTGCCCAAAGAGGGTTATATCAAGCTCAAGCAAGTATTTGGCATTTTCCGACCAGAACATGAAATGGAGCGCGGAATAATTGAAAGCGGCCTGTTCAAGAAGCAGATGAAGGTCGAGGTGTATCCATTGACGCTGCGCGTCGCGTTGGCCCATCGCGAGACGGATGCCAAGCTCATAGTGCTCAGCCGCGCTCAAACTCTCGGTTCGCTTTTTTGCCCCTTCTTTTCGTCGTACGTTTACTTTCAAAGGACATTAGAATTCGTTTATATCGGTAATTTTTGTCAGTCCCAAAATGCATCTTCTCATACAAAAAAAGTTCACTTCTATCAGCATTTCGCCTGTATCGGTAATTTTGGCCTGCCCCCCAAATACCGGTATAAATAATTTTCACTGTAATGCGTGTTATTTCGGACGCCTGTAGAATTCGGTTACACAGGTAATTTTGGCCGATCCTACGAGTATCGGTATAAACCAATTTTACTGCACAAGAACTACAGTTATAGTCAAAATTTTCGATTAGGAAGAAGAAATCGTAAAATTGAATAAGGCAAATTGGTTCGAAAGTCAATAGCACATCTTTCTATCAGTTTATGCACGTAAAAACCAAAAAATTATTCATGGCAAAAAAAGGTGTTTTCACACCTAAAAAAGAGTTCATCTTTGCCGACTACGGCGCCTGACTCGATTTCTTCTTCCTCGCGAAGAAATTTTGACTATAGATTAGTTTAATACAATTAATCACTGAATACAGATGATTGGAGCGTTTGCAGCCGATTTGGTAGAGCGAGTGAGGGAAGCGCTCAAATCCGAACACGATAAATTCAAGCTGTACATTCACCACTCGGCCGCCGAGGACGACATGTACGAGCCGATCGACGTCGAGCAGAAGGGCGCCTCGTCGTCGCTCGAAGATCTCCTCTATCCCAACCAGCTCATCGTCTTGGACGAATTGGCCGACGACGGCACCGGTCACATTCCCGAGAGCAGAATAAATAAGATGAACAGCAGGTCAGTGGACAAATATCTTTAATCGATTGTCGACTCTTTGGATTGGAAATATAATTATGTTCTAGGTCGCTTAGAAGTTAAGCTGTGCCTAAGTCTGTTGCATCACCTTTCACCATAATTCGTCACTATTGCATTCAATTTCGTCAACTTTGTATTAAGTTTCGCCAAAGTAGTATTTTAAATGAATGCAGAGATGACGAAAGCGAATTTAAGAGTGACGAATTATGATGAAAGGCGGTTTATAAAATATAGCACTGAGTGTGGGTAGGATTAACCTAATCATTGGGAACGATTATGTTACCGGCCCTTTGCTTATAATACGACCTTCAACTGCGGAGTTAGAACCGATGAGCTGTAGGAAATCGGATAACCGGGGAAGTTCTAAGTATTTGTAGAGAAAATCAATAGAAATGCGTGGAAATCCATGGTAACCTTCCGAAAACTCTGATTGAATTCCGAAAATCGGGGATTTCCACATCCTCAGCTTCGCTCCCGGTAATATCCCTTCCTCACAAGCGGATTACGAGGTGGCAGAAACCAAGGTAACTTCGCTCGACCTTCCTCTATTCGTAATGTGTCACTGAGCGAGGAACAGTCGTATCAGGTTGACCGTAGCGCTCTCTCTCTCTTTTTATCAAAAGAATTATTGTTGTACAATAACCACGAAACATCAATCAAGGATATAATCACCATCGTTATCAATAGCATGGTGATTATATCCTTGATTGATGTGTTCGCGGTTGCTGTACAATAACATTCTTTTGATAGAAAAGAGAAAACGTTCCGGCCAACCTGAAACTAAAAGAAAAGAGAGAGCCATTGATGGGATCGAAAAAGTGCGATGGACGCACGCACTTCAATTCCGTC
>NIUQ01005463.1:0-10722 GCA_002796945.1 Plectus sambesii
CAATCAAGCAACAAATGATGCGGGGTACCATTAAAGAGAAAGATGCTCTATTGCGCCTTCCTACTGAATGTTGCTTCGAATCAAAATCAGTCAATCGTTGTTTCAATACTAATTAGTTTCAAAGCTGCGCCAAATTTCATGGATCAATAATTGTATCTTGTTTAATCAAACTTCTAGACAGCTGCATAGTAAAAACAGCTTATTGCGGTCATATTTTGTCGCTTCCGAACTTGTATTTGAAAATTATAATGTTAACTCGGTCCTGCTTCCGTCCCAGATACCAGCGAAAGATAAAGCACGCAAGAATTGTTTGTTCAGTGCTTAATAAAGTCAAAAAGTGCGAACCACCTTCATCGTTTGATAAAGGCGCTATTAACGCCCATCAAATTAATTTCATGGTCGTGAGGCGTTGAAGTAAAGATTAGAAGAGGACCAAAAGGCTCCTGGACACAATTTCTGTGCATTTTTGATTTTTATTAATTCTAATTATTCGGCATACACATACGTCTGTTCAGGCCAAAATCTTATCTCTTAGAAAGGCTTATCGCAATCAAACTGATAGCTTTATTTCGAAATCATTGAAAATATGTCATCTGAGTCTGTTATATATTTGCTTTGATTCAATTTAATTTTTTGCTCAGTTTTTTCGTTACTTTCTCTCAAAATAAAAGAAAGACTTCTTTGAGGTCAAAGTGTCAAATAACACGCAAACCTGCACATAACAGCAAGACTAAGTATGGTATACAGAACATCATGCTATAACTACTAGAGTCGTTGCCAACTTGAGGTCAAAATTGCATCATACTCAAATATTCGACACGTGCGTTTATCGGTATGTTGGGCGCGATGTCGGTGCTTTGGAATGCTGGCACCAACACGATTTGTGCGCGCTGATTGGCCGAGAATAGGATTTCGTTGCTATGTGATAACTGCTGCTGGAAAATAGTCATCGTCGACTCGCATCGTCGACTCGCCTGACCCTCAACTTACAGGATATTTTGACTTGGAGCACTCAGGTGACAAAGGCATACATGAAGCCCTTTGCCTGAGAGTTACGCTTTTCAAGTGTTCCTTGAGCGCAGCACGAGACTAAATCTACGCAGACACTCCGAGAACTATTGCAGATGAATGCGTTAAAAATCTGAGGCTGGTGGGATGTGAATTCTGACCAGAAGGGCGTCAGAATGGGTTGAATTATCACACTGGAGCATTCGAGTTACTACCAAAACGCATACTTATAGGTGGGCAGAAATCACCGACTGTGTTTCTGGAAAATACCGACGGATTTATGCGGCGCAAGCAGAGGTCGGCCAATGTTTGTCGTGGGTGGACAACGAAGAGAACCATCTGAAGCCGACACCGATTGTGAACATCACTCAAGTGTGGCAAACGGGCATTTATGCTCCTCTAACAAAGACAGGAGTAAGACCAATTTATATTATTACTGGGTAGGGGCGAAATAGGATCGGCGTCGTATACAATACACTTTGATTATGCAAAATTTCGTCCTCGCTCGTAGGAAAATGTTGTGAGGATGGGCGAACCAGCGGAGGAGTGTATTTTATGACAGAGACAGTAGCAATTTATGACTGCTGACGGGATTCACTACGATTAGCAGATTGTGAGACTCTAAATTTCGCGCCATTGAGTGGGGCGGGCGACTCTGGATCGGTTTAATAGGGGATAAAAGGGATTAAGTCAGACTTTTGGGGATGCTCTTCAACATTGCGTGAAGTTCGACTCTAACTAGCCAAGGTAGGCCACATGAGATTGGCTCACAATCTTGAAGCGGTAACAAATGAGAACTCTACCGAATAGCGTAGTGTGGTTGAGCAGTGCACTTTGCTCTTAAGGCTTTAATAATGAACTGAATATAAACAGCTTAGACGACTAACAAATCGTTAAATACTTTTCATTGCAGACAATCGTGGTCAACAGCATTTTGGCATCGTGCCACAGTTCAGTTTTCGCAGCAAAGACTGCAGCAAGGTTACTTTAACGCTTCTGCAAGTGTATAAATCATTGTTTGATTGGGCGTTTAGCTTCATTCATTGGCATACATCAGAATTAGAGGAAGCGGAGGAGTCGGAAGCAGTTTTTGGTGCTTACTTCTTTTCAAATGTACTTGATTTGATTATACCGCAACTATCAACAGTCTCTTAGACATGTCCGTGTTTACTGTTGCTGTGAATTTACTGTTTTGTTCTATCAACAGGCTGAATGGTAATTAATTGTTAGCGTTGAATTTGTTACTGTCTACGCGTATCGCAACATAAATAATTTCTGTCAATGCAATTACTTAGCAGACCTTTCACTTGAAACTATAATTGTTACCATGTTTTGCTTATCAATAAAGTAGCGAATGAGCACCTGTACAATATCACAAAATGCTTACTGTTTGCAACAAGACTTGGTTGGGACTTTGTTTATCCGCTCCCAGAACAGCATCTTTATGAAAGAAAGTGGGAAAATTTGACATTGCAGTGTCCTATATTAATAAAGCGCAGTGACTGAAATTGTACAACGATGATACGTTCTTCGCGCGCACTTGCATAAATACGCCAAATTAAGAACAACAGCTAATAAACTTCAGCTCTGGAGGACCTTGCTAAGATAAATATTTAAGGAATTTGTTAAGATTAAGTTTACAAGCACGCTATATTAGCTTGCTGGAATACAGCTTCATGAAAAAATTCACTGTTCACACTGTCAGAATGAATATTTAGTGTTTAAACTTTCCGTCCAACACTATCTCGATTTCAAATTTTGCAGCTTCGTTTTAGTAATGAATAATTAGAAAATTTCTTTGTAATTTTTGCATCGAATATATCTCACTCCCTTTCGAAGAAAGTCATTCTCGAGTAACGTTCCACAATCGGGATCGCATTAGAAAGTTTGACGACTGAACGAAAGCGACTGATGCTGCGACCGATCAATTTCCAACAGATGCATTCATCACCCTAATTCAATCGCAATTAAATCAAGGCCAGTTCGTCCAGTTACTCAACATGTTTGTCGAAAGGATGGAAGGAAACGTTCTAATTGTTTTGCGATAGAAAGATACGTTTCACATGAATGAAGGACGCGCTAAGTATCCGACAGAACAACAAATATGATTACAAGGGGACAAAAATTTTTAGCGGTTTTCGCGGATGCATTCAAGATGTTTTAACGGCAAAAATGACCAAAAAATTTCCTTTCCGACAAAATTATGTTTATCAAAATAATTCATTGAATTAACAATGTAATTTTATGGAACAGACTGCATTCTTTCATCTCACACTAGATAAGTGCAAAAAACGTATTAATTCAATTATATTTTATGCCAAATTTGATCGCTAATCCACGAAGAATTGTGCGCATTGTTGTTTAAGAGCTTTTCAAAACTGATGTATATCGTATACAGAGACAGTCCGAGTAAGACGATGCAAGTATAGAATAAGAAATAGTATACATTTAAAAATATAGTACAAAAACGCAAATTAACTCATGAAAGATGAACATGACTGAGCTGAATTAGCAAGAAGCTTAAAGAGTGATTGAGAAGCAGATGGAAAACGTACAAGAGACTGACAGATTGTGACTAGCACGCAATAGCTCCTGGCATGCTTACAATGCCATTCTTAGGACCTACTATTGGGTTAGTCGGAGAGGTCGGTCCCTTCGTTGGTCAGTTTTACACAATGTCACGATGTCAGTGTAGCGTGTCAAATTTCTCGTACATATTCCAATTGACAACGGTGAAAACTCTGCGGTAATTGAGAGGTCACTGGTGCGCATTTGTCCAACTTGAGCCGACCGGCGATCTCATTTCACGTCATATTTAAACACTCCATCACTCGTAGTCCCAAGTTTTGCTCTCAGTCTCAGTCTTCCGCAGTCTTCCACAACAGTCGAATTTGGTATATCATGCTGCTCGCGTATATTTTCCTTCAAGTTTATCATTTAAAATTCTCGTAAGAATACAGGCCTCATGCTCCACTGGAGACCAAACTGATCGTAGGTTGCAAGTTAATTTGCCTGCAGTCATTTAAAGTAGTGATAGAATAGCGTTCGATTTCGAAGCCGAATGAAATGAACTTTCGCTTCAGGTTGTATCTACTTTCTTTCCGCGCCCATTCTAAACCGCAAAATTATGATGTCAACGAATGCGTCGGCTTCTTCGCAAAAACTGGTCAAAATGGTCATGTGGCGAACGATCCTCTTTGTGGGCCTGTGCTGGCTTTTCATCATGGTCAGAAGGTGTGAAGCTTGCGCCCCGACCTTTTCTGACGAAGACGAGGTCAAGGCAATTCTTACATTCTGAAAAGTTCTATATACTCAAACGCCTCACGATCATATAATCAACTACTGTAGGGTTAGAAATATTCGGTGGTACTTAATTTCGGTGAATAGCCCAGTGCGATCAATTCGGTGGTACTTAATTTCGGTGATTGACCAGTCTGACTCAGTGATACTGTAGGGTAAGAAATATTCGGTGGTACTTAATTTCGGTGGTCGTCCGAACCACCGAAATCACCGAAATTTAATACCATCGAATAATTTCTACCCCTACAGTATGTTGCGTTCAAACTGACCCAAAATCATATAATGGTAACAATCAACCAATCATGGCAGTCTCTAAGCGAATGATAGTAATGGCCACAAGCAACTTCTCGTGCGCTGGCATAGCTTTATTGAGCGCAGTTTTTGGGCTAAGATAAGGTCTAAGGTTTTAATAGCAAGTTCTCAGCCTGATCCATCGTCACAGAAACTTCTGCTGTTAAGTCTCGATTTCTGTAATGATGCTCATGATTATATCTAAACAGCATTGTTTTAGTTTTCCCGAAGAGTAGAATTCAATGCGATTCTACAAAGAGCAAAATTAACGACGATATCGAAAGTCATTTTCAGGATTGCAGTGTATTTGATACCTGAAAAGCTTTTCCAGTGAAAAGCAGTAGAGTTCTAATGTTTTATTTATAAAAAAAATTTTATGAACAAATAATTCCAATTAACTGAGTGCACTTTATTTGATCATCAGCGATATATAACCAAGTAGCATTACAGACTTGTTTGGTTGGCACAACACCTTACGGTTCATTTTCACCGGCCCCAGGCAGCACAGTTGAGGAAGGCGATACTGTCACTCTGACTTGCGACGCTTCTGCACGATTGGACAGTACAGTAGTCACGGCCACCTGCTCTTCCGCCGGAGTGCTATCGCCAACTTCACTTTGTTTGCCGGTAAGACCTTTTAAACGACAGAAAGAGGCCAATTTGACTACGTTATTGGGATCGCAACTGATGCGGTAATGATTGCGTGAAGCGTGCGTATTGGTCAGTTGTGACGGTGAGCGTTTAGAATTTCCCTGCGCCAAGTCAACTGAATAGTTCGCGCGCTTCACACAATCTTAATTCCAGTTATTTTGTCAAATTGGATGCATGCTCTGGTGCCAGAAAGTAATGTTTTGGTGATGGCTTTTTTGAAATGCTTTCGGGTTTTGACTCTTGCACCTCGATTACACCTATTACAGTAGAATCTGGATGTAAAAGACTCTTTTCGAATTCATCTAAATTCTTTATCAAATCTGAAGTTAACTGTACACGCACCATAATATCCTATCCTAATTAATTGAAGAAATTGCCTGTCTTGAATGTTGGTAGTCGATTGCATGGGCTTGAGCTTTAGTCTCTGCAATGTACTCTTGAGAGAGCACATGCGAATTCATTAACTGTTATCGTATATGGTGTATCATCGACGTATTGCAGCATAGATTAGCACGAATTTAACATCCAGAAAAGTTAAACTATCAAAGGATCTAAAAAAGCAGTTTCAAAGATCGATTTCAGCTATAAAAATGGCAGTATTTCAAATACTTAAGAAATTTCCCAAGCTTTACATGTAATAATATTTTTATAAATGATTTTTAGTGTCCTGACGCTACGTGGATATACGATCCGACCACGGACCGATGCTTCAAGGCCTTCGCTGCAACCCCAATACCCGGCGTGTGTACCAAAGATGTGCCTTGCGCCGTCCTCGCAGCTCAGTATGGTGCTCCGACTGCTCTGGCATATACGCTTAACTTTCAAGCGCTCTTGGGTGAGTATTTTTAAAGCGGATTAGTTATCCGAAATTACATTTTGACATGTACAAAAACTAGTAACAAGTGTTGTTCAGCGTTTCAAGCCTAATGGATATGTTCTGAGATGCAAAAAGTTTCATTAGCTGCTTTTTGCCGTAAATGATACATGCTGACCCCTAAATGACCCCAATATGACATATTATCATTCCAAAGCAATAGGAAGGGAACCTCTACAAGCATGTTTGTAGTATTGCTTTATTTCAGTAAAGAAAATATTCAATCTTTCAATATTAAAGTCCTCTAATGATTGCTCTGGTCGATTATTTTTTCAACCTAGGGTTAAGGGGGCAGTTATTGGAGGATACATGTTATCTCACAGGGATGGCTGACAGGAAGGTCTTAAGTGCTTTGTTGGTTAGACGTGTTATGCAGTGCTTTCGCTTGAATTGCCGCATCTCACGCTGTGACCTGTGCCCTATTTTTTCCTCAGTTTTTGATTGCCTTCATAACAAAGCTTTTTCTTTAAAAAAACAGTGGTGCCGATTTCATTTACTTTTGTCCTAATTTCACCAGTTTATCGAGTGGCGACTCTTTGTTTCCGTTTTAAAATAAAATTGTGGGTAAAACGTACCATTTCGGGGCAGAATCGATCAGTTCAGGAAGCAGACAATATCGCAGCTAATTTCAATTTCCACTGCCCTTTCTAGTTAATATTTACCTGTCGAAGTCGAATATGATCTGAATACTAGTTTGAAGAACCCTTCCACGAGATCAAAAATGAACGACACATGATTGAATGCAATAAATGCGTTATTTCAGATGCCGCCCAGATCGGTGTTGCCAATTCGGTTGCGAATGGAAATTACTATGTGGGAATCGGGGATCCAGTGGTGGCCTTCCAATATCAGCTCGACGACGGTACTCCTGCCCCTTCTCCCAGCATCTTGCCATTCTTCAGACCGGGCAGACCAGATGACACTCTGGCAAACATGTTTACAATATTAACAGTTGGCGTCAATGCTGGCGCTTTGGGATTTGACGACTCTGATTGCGTTCCGGCGGGGCTCGATGGAAGCATGTGTCAAATTCAGCTGACGCCTTAACCTGTAGCATTGAGATAGCTTTATAATGGGATATATTTCTTGGAATTTTAATTTTGCGCATTTCACAGTCAATTGACTTCGAGAAATGTTAGTTTCATAGCTCAACTCTCTTGATAAGAATAAAAATTGATATCCTTTGCTTTGCATGTACAGGATGGGCCAAAAAAGGATACACGTGAACTTTGCGTTTATATCAAGTACTTGACCAAATTACTTAAAATCTTAACAGAACATGTACCTACGTATCCTAAATGATTTATTAAAATTTCATAGCGTTCGGTTTTTTTATGATTACTCGAACAACTTTTTGAAGTGTTCCAAATATCCACAATAACAAATAATGCTAGTGTCAAATGCGCGGGTCTCCTGAATCAGGACTATTTTTAGGCCTGCGCCGTCTGTGTTCGCTATCGTTGCTCGATTTTGTTCCGTTTTCATGCTCGCTCTCGAATAAACTGTCTTAAAGAACCCAGACTGAAACATCGCATTATCGGGTCGAGGAGGGAGGAACCACCCTGAGCACAACACTACGATTTGTTTTTTGAATAACTTGGCCCGGAATAATCCAACCTAGTAGAAACTTTTCATAAATAATCTGCAGAAGTTGGGGTTGTGTTTAAAGAAAGAATCATTGAATTCAGTAGTGGCATTGTCAAGATATGGGTAAGCTAAGATAAGGTCTTCTTTTCAAGCGCGTTACCAGTACCCTTCACGCGTCGCATGCATTTGGCTTCAAAACGAGTGCTTTTATTTGCTTGCACATATCTTGACCGCACCACTATAGAATTCAATGATTCTTTTTCCAAACAAACCCCAGCTTCTGCGATTGATTCATATTACTTTTCAGCTCGGCTGGATCATTTCGGGAGAAAATATTAAACAAACATAACTTTTCATTATTTTTAGTCACTTGGCATGTGCAAGTATCGCACTTTTTCAACGTATCATAAAATAACGAAAAATGGACCAGTTTTAAAGATTAAAGAAAGAAAATTGAAGTTATAAATAGCTCTGTAAGGTGCAATAACCCACATTGAATTTAGTTACATATTACCAGAGCTATATGTCATCAAATGCGACTTGTAATTTTTGGTCTGAACTATCAAACCCGCTACAGCTACACCGGCAAAACTTAAGAAACGTGCCGAAAGCGTGTAATGTTTCGAATGAATCCAAAACTGTGCTCAAAAGTACGTTACATATCCGGGTATATGTGTGCAAAATTTCATTGAATTTGGTCGTCGCAGTAAAAAGTTAAAGGGGGTGGGTAGTTACTTATGGCCCACCCTGTATGACTAATTCATAAACGACGCAAGTTAAATTAATTGTTGCACGTTAGGCATAGCAGAGTCGGTTGTCAGCACTAGGGCTACTATTGTGCGAAAAGGGGGAATTTCTAAGCATCGAGTTCCTATTCGTACAGTTTAAGAATAAATCTTAGTATACCAATTACGGCAAAATCTAAGACAATTGGTGAAAAACTTCCAAAAATTGCATCCAAATATTTCGATTTGCATCAGCTTGTCGACTATATATCTCAAGTAGCAATTTAAAAGTTTGTAAAAGAAAAGAGAACAACAACTACAGCATCTTCGCAAAATCACAACTACAACGTATTCACAGAATTTTCAACTTCCACAGCAGAAGGTCGCTTAGTTGGGTCATGTTCGATCATCTTTGTTAAGAGACCTCTGGCGGTTTCGTCAGCTGAACGGACATATATAAAACAAATAACTGATGTCAACGTAAAAGAAAGTACCTGGAGCATTCAGGTGGATGAGGCTTGGTTGTCCTCTTTTGATATTTCCCTCTCGATCGTAATATTCGCCAAAGGGATGCTTTCCTACAGTCAATGTGTAGTAGAATACACATCCTAATGAGAAGATGTCCATTGGGAAGGACTATAATACAATAATTATGTCCGCTTACACGTAAAAACGTTAAAATCTATCCATTTCATATTAAGTTAATTATTGACAAGGGGTTGAACAGCTATAATTCAAACTTGCTTACTGCACAGTTATCTAATGTAAAGAACCAGCCATAAATGCTTCTTTAACGCAAGGAAAAAAGAATAAACATACGGTGGAACTCATTCCATCAAGCATTTCAAGAGCCGTCCAACCGTAGGTTCCGCGTATACCTGAGCGCATGATGGAACTACGTCTAGGCTTCCGCTGTCTGCTCAAACCAAAGTCTGAGATCTTTGCTTGCACTTTTCCATCTTTGTTAGGGAGCGTTAACAGCACATTCTTGGTTTCATATTGCCATGGACTAAAAATATTTCACTTGGTATAAACTATTTTTGAGACCTGAATTTTTAATTAGTAACTGTAACTGTAACTAATCGCCACTGTCGAGCCAAAAAAATCACCCAGGGCGATTACTGGAGAATTGAAGGCATATCAAATCCTGACCGTTTGCTGTCGTGCCACTACCATTGGTATACTCGAAAGAATGAAGTCTCGGCACGAGATGTCCGTATAAGTACTGTATCACTGACAAGTACGAACGCGTCGCGCGGCTGAGCGACTCGACGCTGTTCCTTTTTATGAGCCAAAGCGATTGCCCAATTTGGGCGCGGTGTGCTCGCCTAGGTAAACACAGTCGCTACTGTTCTCTGACTTGTATCTAGTTCCAACTGTTATCTTTGCATCGCTCGGCGATGGCGCCCGTGACGTGCGAACTCAATTCGCTATTGCGAAATTATCTGCGAGAATTACGAGAGCGTTTTTAGCGTTTCTATCGGCTACCGCTGGTGGTGGAGCAAAGTGGCGCTGCGGCTTTCGGCAAGCGGAGTGATTAGCCCTCCCTTCATAGTTGTTAGGCCGATGAAGAGTTGAAGAGCTGCTTGGAAAGACTGAAACTAAGTTGATGAGTGAGGCTACAACGGCTGAGATGGCGGTCATCACTTCATCCGCTTTTACCGCTCAGAAGATAGCGCTTTTGGCATGCGGATGTTTTAACCCGCCC
This sequence comes from Plectus sambesii, assembly GCA_002796945.1. Taxonomy (NCBI): domain Eukaryota; kingdom Metazoa; phylum Nematoda; class Chromadorea; order Plectida; family Plectidae; genus Plectus; species Plectus sambesii. Next base: position 10,145 of record NIUQ01005463.1, read on the forward strand.
ACATACATGCACCTCAGAATGTTTGGTGAGTTTCTCACTTTGTGAGTAAATGCGTATCTATCGTACATGGCGGATAGCTATTAAAGCTGTTTAATCTTTTAATGGACGATGATTGCGAATGGAGTGATTGCGATGGCTTTCAGAGCGTGCGAGGGATTATTTGCAAAAAAACGGTTGCGAGGTTGTTGAGGGGATCATCAGCCCCGTAGCCGACGCCTTTGGTAAGCCGGGACTCGTCCCAGCGAAGCACCGCCTACGAATGTGCGAGCTGATCACGAAAAACTCCGATTGGATAGGGTATGTTGCCTCTTCGTTATATTGCTTTTATGTCCATTATGAACGCTGGATTCTGTTCTTATAGTCAAAATTCTTCGATCAGTAAGGAGAAAATGAAGTTTTGGTCTTGTAGCGATAAATATTAATAGTGTGAATGCCGCAGCGAGCGTGTTCAATTTAGCACGTTACGTTGTTCGCTTCGTCTCTCGATTACTGATCGAAAAATGTCGACTATATAGTATGTAGTTGCGTCGCCGAAGCGCGCGTAGGTCGCGGGACAAATAGCCGACGCGACAGGGCGA
>NIUQ01005464.1:0-10720 GCA_002796945.1 Plectus sambesii
AACAGTGTCCTAAATTGGACTTCTTTCACAAGGAATTGATTATTTGTCCCGAATATGACGAAAATTGATTTCTTATCATATGTGAGAAAGGGACTGAGCGGTATCACGATGTAACGGGACTCTCAATCCAACCTATGTGCAAAATTATTATTGAATTATCAACATTATTTATAAAATCTGAATTCGGACATCTCCAATGTCATGCATAAGTATAACTTTTAAAAATTCTTCCAAATTTAAGCTGCTCTTCAACACTGGCCTCATCATCAGCCTTGGCTCTATTGACGAAATAAATGAGTGTAATGGAGAAACAATTTCAGAGGAAGCATTGAAGCAGACAGTGACCGATTTGGAACAAAAATGCGTCAACCTTATGAGTGGTTCTGTTTTGACTTCGTTCGTCAATGACCTATGCTACGTTCTACAGCCAGCAGTGAGCAAGAACTACAACGATGCCAAAGTGTCATGCAACGCCATAAGCGGTTACAATGGACACTTGGCACATATACGCACGATGGAAGAGTTATGGATTGCCGAAGCACTACGTTTGGTGAGTTGCATGTTGATTCTTTGAGGAGGATGAAGCTTAAATTGGGGTGTGAGGTGAGGCGATTGGCGGGATGTGCGGCACAGGCATATGAATTGGATGTGTACATTTAGCCAAGTCTGAATTAGTGGATTTGAACGTTTATATGACCAGTGCTTTACTCATAAGCTCATTTACAGGCTTCTGGTGCATCGTACGTACGAATCGGAATTGAACAAACCAATCTATCATCTACCGATCCGACAAGCGGATGGTTCTTGACTACGCCAACAAATGAATCTGTACTGACAACTTTTCTACCTTGGGCAACATCTCCTACGGCAGGCTCGCGCACAATCGCGGTGACTACCGGTTATCCTAAGCCCTTTGCAACAGTGGACAGCAATACTGCATACCCTTTCATATGTCAGTACGGTAAGACATCAGTTTGCTTTACATTCATGAGCAGTATAATGTATTCAGGGTATACAGTGTTTTGTTCTATAAGAGATCAGTGGCCTATTTCATTAAATTGCCTTAATTAGAATTTTATCGATTAAAATTGCGGGAAGCGGCTGACTGGTCATGGGTAACGTTGCGAAGAGAAATTTTTAACTTCGCTTTAGAGCATTCAGTTTGTTTAATATAGGCAAAATTTTGAAGAGCAATAACAGTCAAAAATACACTGGAACGGGAGGGCGTATAGCATTCTTGCAGTTAAGTTTGGATTTCTTAATTATTTAATTTACCTTTGTACAATTTCATTTATACTCGAGTACTAGCTCCCGAGGATTTTGAACATACAGGGTGTCTCAAAAGTCATGGAAGTTTTTTGTTTTTGAATAACTTTTCTCAAACCTATTGGATTGAGCTGAAATTTTACAAATTGGTCTGCTTGCGGTATAAAAGCGAGAAAAGCGCGAAACTGCGGAAATGTGCGTTCCCGTAAAAAGCTCACAAAATGAGTTATAGTGATAGAATTCTTATGATTAGAAAAAGAAAAACTAAGTTAAATGGAGCTCTACAAGATGCAACAAATCGCATTGAATTTGGTAGCATATTAGCAAAATTATTTCTCTCATCAAACGTCTTCATGTTTGCTTGACAAAAAACTAAATCTTTTGGAAAACCAGTGTTGCTCTTTGAATAGCTATATCTCAGTTCATAATTGTCCAAATTGTTCATTTCTTTTTTTGAAAGAATTTCACATACTCATAAAATACGTGTGTGTAAAATTTCGGCTCAATCCAATAGGTCTGAGAAAAGTTATTCAAAAACAAAAAACGTCCATGGCTTTTGAGACACCCTGTGTATAGGGGCGCATACGTACTGTTTCAATTATATCTTTAAGGTAATACAAGTACCACAACAACGTCGACTGCAACGACTACAACAGCCACGACGACAACAGGGGCAGGTATGTCTGAGCCTTTACTTTAATAATGCAATCTTTTTGATTCATTCTGTTAAAAGCATTCTTTGCAAAAATAAGCAGTCATCTAACCTAAGATGTCCCTTTATTATTCATGTTATTTTTGTACAATAAAACTCATGCTTGTGTACTAACTACTGAGAAACTTGTAATATTTAAGGGTACACACTGTTTCAAACATATCTTTCAGCTTGTACTACACCATTAATGTCGACCGCAGGAGGGACGGGTAAGTCTGAGTTTTTTCAATTTTCGTCCTTATTTCCATTGTTCCGTTTTTGAAAATAATTCATTAAACAATAAGTAATCATTTGTTAAAGACTTTTTCAAATCCCACGAGGTTTTTTTAATGAATGTTTATGATCAAACCATTTTTGCATTATGTGTAGACTGATCTTTTTACACCAACAAGCAAATTGCTTCAATTTGACAACGTTTGGATCATTTTTGGTGCATTATTTTAAGAAGAGAAGAAACTTAGCTAATATTAATGCCAAAATAATAGATTTCTCACATCAATTTGAACAGAGAAAACAACCTAGGAAGAGATGGCGCAATATTATTTATGAAACCAAGTTAGGATGTTTCATAATTATTCAATCGCTTTTGTACAATTTTACTAGTAATTGTTGATTAGCTGCTGAAGAGCTTGAAAATATTTGTTGGTAAACATATATACAGTTTTAACATTTTTCAGGTACTACGGCAGCAACAACGTATGCAGAAAGGATAGGTATGTCGAAGCTTTTTCTTTAAAAGCTGCCCTTATATGCTCCTTTCTTTAAAAGAACCTTTAAAAATTAAGAGAGCATTTGCTTTATTAATTTTGAACAACGCTGGATCAATACTGTAACATTATCGTTGCATAACGACAGCTATTTGCAAAGAAGAATTATAATGAGAGCAGGAAAAGTCATAAACTATGCAAAATGTTGTTAGTTTAAGAGGATCGTCCTTAAATGGACATTTCATAAAATACCTATGTATCCGTTTGAATTTGCGTCCCTGATAACTCCGAGATGAAAAAGTTATGAGAGGACCAGAAATGTGCTTTCTAGCTAAGCATGCGGATGGGGCAATATGTGTACTAAGTCAGGCGGGCTAGAAGTGAAGTGCTCGCACTTCGTGTGGGCAAAAATGTGGTTTTACATTGATAAACCTGAAAATAAAAATGCAAAAGTGACCAGTTAGGATGCCAGTCCGTGTCAATTGTGCCTGGAGTTTGCGATCCATTAATATTTTCTTTCTCATGTTTCAGCTTCCAGCTTCAATCACTACCGTTTCGGCTACTTTAAAAACACTTGTTATTGGCTCGATCAATTAACGGTTTCATTCTCCAAGTGCCTCAACATGTGCCATAGAAACAACTTGTGCTTTGGACTATCCTACAATGCGGGCACTAGTGACTGTCAGTTACTCGCCATTATCGCCAGTGCATCACCGTATTGGTTTGAGTTGACAGCAGACAAGCACTACGAAACAGTTGTTCGCGAATAACAATAGACTGAAGCAGATAGATTGAAGAGGATGGCCAAGACTAAGTCTTTTAAATTATTCTGCCCCTTTGAGTTATTTTGTCGTTGTGAAAAATATTCATGACATTGAATTAAGGACTGTAACTTTTTCCTGTTTCAATACCAGTGCAAAACATTAGCAAGGATTTGGATTTAGTGGGAGAATGATCGATTGGTTTGATTTTTTCATAAATATTATAAACCTAATCGATGTATGAATATTAAAATCAAATTTCTTATTAATTCCATATCATTTATTTATTTAATGAACAATATCATTGATTTCAATTCATAAAACGATAAATGGCATTGATTTAATTGAGCTTGATTGACAGGAGGAGTTAAGGTGAATAGACTTCTGGAGACTAGAAAAACAAAAAAATTTACGACTAGGCAGCTTATAGCCTAAGATATCAGCATATTTTGGCTTGAGTGTATGTCGTTGGTAACTCGTTTGGCTTGATCGCTGTTTGTGAACTGATAATTCGTTATTGCTCGCATTGTCGCTTTGGCATCGTTTTCGCATTTGCTTATTTGCCGTTTCATTTGACACACGCAAACAAAGTTTTAATCTTACCACAAAAGTGATAAAAAAGATAAAAAAATGATATAACACTGAAAATGATAAAAAAAAGGAAGAATTGCTGATTTAGCGTTAATTTTTTACATTGCCCGTTTAAGACGATATGATTGATCTTCTCTGTTTATGTAACTCACTGTTGCGGCTTTCTGCGAATTCTCGATTTATTTGTGGCTCATACTGCTGTGTTTATGTCTGTTACTCCGCTTCTGTTCGTACTGTTACCTCTATGTTATACATTGATTGAATATAAATGATGCCTTAATAGGATTAAGAATATGTTAAAACTACACATGGCTGTTGTTCTCGGTTGTTTGGCTTTCGTTGTTTACGCTTCTTGCGAATAATGTGTTCGTACCATTTACGTCCTAAGTGCCGTTGCCGTGTATAATTCTCTGCCCGTGTAAAACTCTGCCGGCAGAGTATTACGCGCGTGAAACTCTGCCGGCAGAGTATTATACGCGTAATACTCTGCCGGCAGAGTTTTACACGGGTCAAAGGTGAGTAATATTCTGCCCAGCGTGTAAAACTCTGCCCTTGTTAGAAATGTTTTTAATTCAAAGTTTGAAGCAGTATTAGTTATGAATTAGTACAGGAGAATAGCAAACGAAATACGCGCAAAAGAATAGGCGAATAGCTAAGGCGATAACACTACTTCGAAGTAATTGTGAGCGTTGTACAACAAAAAGGTGGTTAGATCGGCGATATTGGTAGCTGGGTAGTCGGCGCGCGGTCGAGGTCTGTAGCCTTCGTACTGCTTGATTTTGCGAGCGCTGTCGTGGTCGTTGTAGACGTAGACCATGCAGTTGCACATGTCGGCAAAGGCGAGGATCTCGATCTCGGTGCCCCAGTGCTCTCTGCTGATGCCAGAAGTGCGCACGCCGCGGTCTGAATACTCAGAGACGGTGCGAGTACCCACTAGCGGTTGCCAAATGGAAGAGTAGAACTCCATGTAGTCGCAGATGACGCGCTGTATGATGAGATGGTGCTGCTCAAAACTGGTGAGGCAGAACGAGAAGGCGCGCAAGAGGCAGTTACCGTTGGCGACGATCTTTCTGATGTTCTTTGGCTTAGGGGCCGCTGTGCATTTGAACATACAAGCAGTACCAAATTTAGGATGAACAATAACATTTCTATGGACATTTAAGGGTGAATTGTTAATAAACATGGAACCTTTGGTGGGTGGCTTGAAGCGCATATAGTCAGTGTTGACATTGTTGTTCAAGGCTTCAGAGTCAATCGGAATGGGAGTTGACTGTAAAGTAGGGGAAGAAAGGGAGGCCTTCTTCGCTGGTGGTGAGAATCAGATCTTCTTTGCTGGTGGTGAATCGTAGGCTTCCAATTTGCTCTCGTCAGGCTTGTCAATGAACAGCTTCAGTTAAGCGCAGCTGACAGTCTTCTTCAGCACTGTACCGTCCATCTTCGTAGGGTACGCAGTGTTTGCCTTTGTCAAGCGGTGGATGATGTATGGCCCGGTGAAGTTTTCTTCCAGTTGTTCAGCCATCCGCGTAAGTTGACGACTGCTGTGAAGCAGTACCTTGCTGCCGATCTTGAAAGGGCAGACCGCATGCGCCGCATCGTACACCATCTTCTGTGTCAACTGCTTGATGATGCCCTTGCGCTTGCTCTCCTCTACCTCTTCGATATTCGTCATCGTGCCTTCTTTCTTGTACGCGAAGATTCGTTCGTATTCTTCGATGGTGTAGCCACCATACTCGAAGCCAGGAGTTCCGACCCAGCCTTCTTCATCGTCGTCGTAGTCATTGCTGCTCGCGGATCGCAGAAAGGGTATTAAAAGGGTCAATGCAGAGGGGAGCTAACGAAGATTAGATATACGTCAACGAAAATGCAACTTACCACAAACGAACGAGAAGGAAAGAGAAATTGCGACAAACCGCGGTCAAAACAGAAGGAAAAGTGCAACAAACGACGAACGCAAAAGAGGGAGAGAAGGAGAGTGACGATTCGAAGGTAGCGATGAGAAGGCGACGAAAGCAAATGCAATGAGGTCGTAGCATTGATTTCAATACTTGTATAATGGTCAATCAGCCATTTGCCGCGCAATATTACCGCGCGTTCAGGATTTGCGCGCTTCATTTAAATTTGTCGCCATTTTTCCGCGCATCATTGTACGCGCGCTTATTTGATTGTATTATTTGACTTCGATGTGGCAATAGCTTTGCATTAGGTCAGAGGTTACTGTGAGGGCAGAGTTTTATACGCTGGGCAGAGTTTTACTCGCTGGTCAGAGGTCACTGAGGGGTCAGAGTTTTACACGCTGGGCAGAGTATTATACGAGTAAAACTCTGCCGGGCAGAGTTTTACACGGGCAGAGTATTATATACGACACCGTCATTGTTAATTGTACGTGCTGAGTCATTGTTCGTATGGCTATTTGTAATCATATTCGTTCGCGAATAAAGAGTTGACATAAAGTAATGAACCTTGTCGTCGTGTGCCACGACACAGCCAAATGAATATTCATGTTTTATAACAGATAATTCGGTCCAAAAAATGATCGGTATCGGTCCAGGATCACCCTGCGATTGTCGTTTCTCGGTTCTAGTACTGATAAAATTTGAGTAATCCATGAAAAGAAATTCAAAAGAATCCGAATCTCACATTCTTGTATGAGCTAATTATGTGAACCTTTTATCGGGATATAAATAGAGTGACGGCATTAGTAAATACATTAAGTACGCATCTGTATAACATTGCTATGATCCCATCTCGGCTTTTCCTAGCAAACCACTGTTTTCTAATTAGTACAAAATAGTTAATACTCTTAGAGGCGTTTTCTTTATGTAAACTTCGCAGGTTTTGGTAGCTAAACTTCTCTTGGTTTTCACGCCAAAAACCAAACTTGTCTGTGGGTTGCTTGCTCACTGAACTGCACTAACATCTTTGCTTGTCCAAACAATTTTTATCCTGGGGCTTCTATAATCACTTCGATATAAGACGAATGGCAAGGTAAGCCCTCCACCGACAGGTCATCGCCCTTATGTGACAGTTCTGGAGGTATCTTACCGCATAGGCGAAAAGAGCAGCAAGCGTGGGAGTTGTCAGGCCCAAATTTTCATGGAACATATATTATCAAGATGCTGTTCGGTGACTTTCCGTTGGCTTGACCAAACATTGGAGTGGCCGTCGAAGCATTTTGCATTGATAGGCTAGCATGATCCTGTCGCACATCCATGTTAATTGTTCAATGGGACTGTTGCAGTCAAGCATTTTTCGCGGAAAGCAGTGTACACGAAGCACACATCAACAATAGAGGAAAAATCTTCCTCCGAATAAGTAACTGTGAAAATTTGCATACAGATGAAGGTGAACTATCAATGTACACACCTCAATGGATTGACTGTCCGGCTGATAATCGCTGGTAACAGTGTCAGAAAACCTACCATTCCCTCCAGGGCCAGATTGCGAAAGACGATCAAAGCTCGATGGTTGAAAATTTGGACGTAGTACGGGTTTCGCTCAAGGAAAAGAACTGAAATTTGCTGTGCTCTCATGGGACAAGTGGTCTCGTGGTGTAGTGGTTATCACATCTGTCTAACACACAGAAGGCCGCCGGTTCGAGCTCGGCCGAGACCTTGATTTCCATTTTCCATGGTGCTCTTTTGACAAAACTGAAAAGAGCTGTGTCATTTTGCTTTAAGAGAGATAAATCTCCACCTGATTAGCCAAATATTTGCTTTAAATAGTTGATTTCCTGAAATCCTAACCTTTTCATAATTCGATAAATAGTCTTTACAAAGATTTGGGTCATCTCAATTAAAATCAGTGTTCGTTGCAGCACTCTATCACTCACTCATTAATGGCTTACCGCCGTCATCAAATGTTGGCTATATTATCTGCATAGTTACATGATTGCCTTCCACCCCATCAGGCTTGATTGACGAATATAGTCGCACAGAAGCGCAGGCGCAATCGATCATTAAGAAAACTTTAAAGGTTTGGTGGATTGTGTGGGATTTGCTAATACGAGAATATTAGCGCAGACGCTGAGCAGCTTTTTGCAAATTAAACCACCGACTAATGTATAAAAGATCTATAACGTTATAAGATTTGCTATCAATAACGAGTATGCAGCTAGACAGAGACTTGGAGAATATTTGCATGAAGAGCATCGCCGATCCACCCGCTCACAATATTCTCACTAAGCAGGCAATATTGATAGCTTCGAAAAGTGTTTCACCTTTACGAAATCACATGGGCGAAGATTCGCCTGTAAAATACTATTTCTCTTGATTTCATCATACCCTCTCATGAATCCGGAGTCCTTTAATTCTTGCTGCACAATTAAAAATTCAGTCCCTTACCGAACTCATAACTGTTACGTGGCACGACTGAAATTGTCGACGATATTCAGTGAATCGTAAACTGACAGGTAATTCGTCAGCGAGATCTGGGCCTACCGGATTAGTAACCACCAACGACCATGCTGCTAAACAGCAGAAGAGAGATTTCTCGATAGTTGCTACAGCGTTCAACCACGACCCCACTTCCTAAGCTACTGGAGATCATATACCAACTGTAAAGTTGAAGTGCATTTGCCAGAGTCAGTCGAAGCTTTGTGAACCATCCTGTACTGCTTAGCCATTGATGAGAAAGAGGCTCCGGAAACAGAGGACTTCTTCTGAAAGCTTCGGCTGCCTGATATATGGCTATTCATATTATATACAGTCCATAAGTGTAGTTCCTTAGGAAGCTTCCTGGAAGCAGGGATACGAAGCTACGGAAGGGCCGGAATTCCTTCGTTTTCAGGGTTTATATGTTCTTAGAGGATAACGTTGATAAAATGTGTATCCTGTTAATATTCTCGTTGCTTTGCTAGCTCCACTCCAAAGTTCTTCAACTTCAGCTCCTCCTAGCTTGCCATTTAAGCTTCGCGCTAGTCTAACCTTATACTCGCACTTTATTCATCAGGAATTGCAAAATTATCACTAAATAAGGCAATATGTTCTAAACTTCATTATTATTAGGTTATTTTGAGTTTAGGTATCGAATATGATTCTGAGGAAGAGCTCTCTTTTACATTTGGTTCTAATGGTTAGAACTTAGCGTCCCTCAGACTTTCATTAATTCGAAATATGAGAGGCACGGTCACAATACTAATTTGCGGGATTCAGAACGTTAGTGTCAGAGTCATAAATTATTATTGATGTCATAGCTACCACTGTTCACGCGCGCCCTAATAGGTAACAAAACCTCATTTCATATGTCACCGAGCGTCTGGAACGGACGCTCGTTCTCTTCCAGAGTATTGAATCCGTTCCGCCACTCGCTTTCCCTTTCCTTTTGTTTTTCTTACCGTTCCGTTCGTAACCTACAGAAGACATTGCTTTTACCGTGTTGACTTTCTGCAGAAAGGGTGAGAGAGCAAGAGATAAATGAGGTTCAGGCTGTATTGGGGCTCCGAAGATAGGGCTGCAAAGGGGACGGGAAAAGCGAAAGTCAAAATTCGGGGTTGATGTTTGAAAGAGAGTTAGCATCAAAATTCAACTAATTTAATTGGCTTCCGTTCCTTCTTGAGCCATCACGTTATTCGCGAAATTAATTGATTTCATTTTGTGTTTAGCTAGGATCCCTATTCCTCAGACAGTGAAAACAGAGTTATTGTTGCTGGTAGTTTTGAAGATGAAAAGGTAGGTGTAATGAAATTATGTCGTAAGTGGAGAGGTACAATTCTTCAGTTATCATCGATCACGGCATAACAAGGTTTGCCAGTATCGTATGCTCTAGGTAGGGAAATTAATTGCTGCCCACGATGTACGTATTTTGAAATGAATGCTTCACTTTTTTCGCGCCAACACAAAAAAGTTGTGCTGTACCTTTCGAGTTGTCGTTGAGCAGTATTTTTCAAAGAAGTCCCAGATAGTAACAGTCGCTGTACGAAATAACCATATGGAGTCTATTTCAGCAAATGATACTTGCTCAAAATGACATTACGCTATTTTTAGGAAAGCGATAATGCTGTTTCCGCTGGCTATTCTTCTGTTAACATCCCCTACAGTTACTGCTCTAACTGATCTACAAACTCAGTGCACTGGAGCTGATCGTGTGTACAATGGCACTTCTTGCTATGCCTATGTTAGTACGGCTTCGAAAACGCATGATCAAGCTAAAATATCGTGCAATCACTATCTCGGATATTCAGGTCATTTGGCTCATATAAAAAGTGCAGCAGACCAGGCCGCCGTTAAACAAACAATGAGCGTAAGTATGCTTTGAGAAGCAGAGCCATTCTAAACACGGCACAGTGTACACTCAATAACCACCACCTTTGTGAACAATTCGTGAGCAAGTTGCTCTTCAGTCGCACTGCGCAAGACTCTATGTATCGTCAAGATTTTTGCGCAGCGAGACAGAAAGTGTTGGCTTGGTTCAAGGGAAACAGCTTGTGAATGTTGACGTTACTTGTTAATTAATTTGGTAGCATTTTAAGTGGGATTTTGAAATGTAGGATGTTAAGGATGTTTTCGTGAGACTATGACATAATTAAAAAGCGATTTCTTTAGAGCGCTCTAGGTAATTATGCCTGGACGGGCGCAGAGCTCGTAAATTCATCTGCCGCGACCAGTATTAACACCAATTGGGTTAACTACTACAGAAATGGAATATTCGCCTCAGCGCCATACTTATCTTGGGGAGCAAGTCAACCC
>NIUQ01005465.1:0-10824 GCA_002796945.1 Plectus sambesii
TTTCACACCAAAAGAATAATTGATTGTTTTAATGAAGTAGTTCATTGAAAAAACAATGAAAAGATTCATTGAAAATCAATAACGTACGTTGAAGTGCAATGAACTACTTCATTAAAACAATAATTATTCTTTTGGTGTGAAAACAATGAACTCGATTTAGAGAGTAGAGTTGCAAACAATCAATCAATTGTTCTTTCATTTGCAGTTAACGAAAATGGTCAAGTATACTTGCCAATTGATTGTCAGCGATACTCTATAAACCCTTGAGTGTCAATCAGAATAGAACTGAAATCACATTCTGTCTCTGTGATAATAATTAAGGCACCATTTTTAGAGCATAAGAAAAGTCACCAACGGTATAAATGACGAATTATTTGGCAACTATTAATTGATTAATGTCTCAAAGTTCTAACAAAATATTAATCGCACCTGAATACCAAACTTGGCATTTGAGACTCCCGCCGATTTTGGATTGGTTATGTCGCCAACAATTCTGGTCAGTCTCATCTGATGATCTTCAGTCGTGAGCGATCGCTTTCGCCTCAGTTGGATAATTACTTTGTTGTCATAACCATTGATGATATTTAGATCAGTATCCAACAGTTGCGGAGACGCAAACGTTTTGCGATCGATAGATATTAGGTCAGGTCGTGATAGCTGAACCGCAGGGTCAAATGAGAGAAGACTGTTGACGAATCTGATCGGCAGCTGATTTACTTGGTCCGATGCGAATTCTCAAATAAAAATATGACTAGAGAATTCACGAAAGTAAAATGACCAGAGTTCAGTATGACTGGCAGTTGCCTTCCGTTACAGTTACTCATAAATGACTTTCCATTTTACTTTTCCTTTACTTTCGCGGAATTCCCCTAGGTGGAAGTATTGTCGCTGATTAGCCAACAGATCATACCAGATTTATTGATGAAATATAGAAATGAAATAGATTCATCATAATTTAAGAAATATGCTATTTGATCTTACGCGACTGAGCTTTGAAATCCACGTGACATTCTCGATCCCTAACAAAACGAGCTACGAAATGGACGCTGTGTGAATAGGTTGACTTCACCGGAGATAAAGTGAGAGCAGTTCGTTTTTTTGAAACTTAAAACTGAACAGATGAACTTGCCCCCAGAAAACTTAGCACCATCGAAGGTGGATTTATCCAATGGGTAGGATAAATTCAAATTATCCAGAGCGTTAAAATGACCTTGACGTTTGTTTCATAAAATTGTGACGACCACGTCATTTGGTTGTTTCATAACGCAACTAACCAATCATTATTGAAATATTTTGCAGAGATCCAAAAGGCAGCTCCATCGTCATAGAGAGTGGAAGTGGCTGATGTACACCGAGACGGTCGGTTAAACCAAGATCGACTGATGAAAAAAGCAACCGTTTTGCTTGTAGCATGAGAGAATTATGACGAGTCACTATTTCTCCTGGTCGATACAGCAAGTCTGAAATATTGATCAAATTATGGAGGTCAGAACTTCAGATATTTGCTCAATTATATTTCAACGTTCTCAAGTAATTTCGCCTTTCTTCAGCAAAATAAGATCAGATATTGAACGGCAAGTCACGCCTGAGCACCTGAGATGACTATTCTGAAATTTCCCACATGCGTCGTTCTATCATGTTTTTTTTATACCAATGGGACGCTATTTCTGAACCCTTTAGTGCAAGTTAGACAAGTTATACTGACCAAGGCCGTCCTTTCCACGATCAGAGCACGCGAAGAATGCCGGCTGACTGCATGATACGACCTTCCATTGCCAGTCGACGTTAGCCGAGGCGACGACGCATTGACCCACGCCGACTGATTGACCGTTTGCCCAACGCGTTTGATTCGACAACAAAAGAGCGCCTTGTGGCCAAGACCACTTGCCATCAGAAGTTGCTTGAAGCCCAAGCCAAACGTCATTATACCGAGCATAGTTGGCCCTGAAATTAACACAAGAATGTAAATATATTGCTTGCGTATTTCTACCCGAACTAAACTAAATCAGTGACTAACGGCGTTTATGTTAGCGCAGTGATTTATGCGCAAACGTCAATATGAGCACTCTCTTTATCTTCCATTCTGATAAAAGTCCTACTTTGTTTCAAATCACAAGCGTTCTATTTACCTCATGTATCCATTGAAAGCTTCAATCTCTTGAACAGAATCTAAAGAAACCATTGTTGATTTCAAGGCATCACACTCCTGCTTGGCTTCGTCGAAAGGTAGCATTTTTTCTGGAAAGTAGTAGCAGGTATCGAGCGCTGTTGATGTCCAGCCTTCTTTGCAGACTCCTAAAATATTTGCTGTCTATCTTATGAAAGTGAATCAGAGACTTTCCATCTAAATCTAAAATAGGGAGTAACAGATGGTGTTGATACTAAGTGATCAACTTTGACATTTACTTTCACGCAAATATTTTTGATTTTTCCTGCTGCGCAAAGTTAATCAATAATTCTCCTCGAGATAATATTAAGTAAAAACACTATCAACTATGTTTCTATACTTTTTACAGCGAGTACACAATAAAGTCCATGAAGCAACATTTCATTTTGTAGCCAAGCTAACTAAGATAATCTTTGATACGCTTACGATAAGAACTAAAAACTTACTTTTCGAACAGTCGTCTCCTGCGAAATCTTTTGAGCAGAGACATTTCGGCTTGTTCGCTGTAGAAACGCATATTCCACCGTGTTGGCACGGTTGTGGCATGCATCCAGCCGTCTCGGCTGAATTAATAATTTCTTAGCATATGTGAATACAAAGCTGATGAATAAACAAGGTTTTGTCGCTTGAAAGAACGCTTTCAATGAATTATTGTCAATTCGTTATTAAATAATTTTAGCAAACAAAAAATGATAAAAGTGTACTGAAATCTATTTATGAAATTCCCACAGAGTGAGAAACGGTGTAAATATCTTCAGGAATCAGTTTCATAAAACTGTTTTCATGACATATGGCGGGATTGCGGGAGACCCACGGATTGATCAGTTGAGTTAGTGCGTGGTAAGTTGTGAATGTTCACCTTCTCAACTGCCTTATCCGCGCTCCTGCCACTCTTGTAATTGCGACAGTTATCATGAAAATAATTTTGCAAAACTAGCCCCAGCTCCCTCGCTTATACCCTGAGGCGTCGATTATCGCGCATTTCTACTCCGCATTTCGTTGAATATATTTAATTTTGAATTCAAATACAAGAAAATGCTGAAAACTGAATAAAGTTTCTTTCATTCAGATTTCTCATACATCTCAGACTGTTATTTATTTTTATATCACAGCTGGGTGGATACATCCAGNAAGAAAATGCTGAAAACTGAATAAAGTTTCTTTCATTCAGATTTCTCATAAATCTCAGGCTGTTATTTATTTTTATATCATAGCTGGGTGGATACATCCAGATCTGCCCGCACACTCCTAAACTTGTGTTATCTTAATAGTGTAACTTAGATATAGGTTATGCAGAAATATGCACTACTACGTAAATATAGCTTAAAAAAGCAGTTAAAATATCCTTACTCGGAGTTGCAGAAGTATACTCTGCAATAACTTGAATCGAAAATTTGGTGCCAATTAACAATTCGTCATTGAGAAGCAACTTGAAGTGAATTTCATAAGTATCACTCAAATCCATTTGGCCCAAATTGAGTTCGCGGGTGATATTCATGCTGCAAGACTCTGGTGCTTGTCTGTTGTGAGAAATTTGGCAGTCACTATTGAGAAGTTCCACGCCAATCGCATCTGACACTTCAACGCGCAGCTGGAAGTAAACGCGATTAATCCTTGTATATCTCCACCATCATTCCTACTGAATAGAGGCGCTTGCGCAAATTTTTAAACGTAAGGCAAAAAATCGATAATCTGCTAAACCCACACAAACAGCATTACAATGTATTCATGGAAGCCCTAAAAATTATCAATTATTCCTCCACACTGCATACTGATAAAGAGGTCAGTATATCGCTTTTTATGAAGAAATCATAATATTTCAGCAGTGGAATTGCTCTACTGTCGCAACTAAGATGTTGTAACAAAAATTTACCGCCATGACAGTGAGAGGCTCTGTGGACCATTGCGAATGGCGTATATCAACAGTGACATCAACTTCATCTCCTGCTTGCAGATTGCTGCTCGGTTGGCCAAGCACTGATATGGTTAAATCGGGTCCGAGGAGCACCATGGTTGCTGTATCAGCGACTTCAGATATGGAATAATTTTCACCCTGAAAAGTCTCTTCAGTCAAAATTCTCCCACGTACAAAGATACAAATTCGGAACGTATACTGTTGTCGTCGACGCATTGGTTCATATTATACGAATAAACTGCTCCTCCTAAGTTTTTAACTCATATATTTGCTGAACGCTAAAGATCAATACAACGTTGCGTTTTGAGAGGTCTACTATTCTAAATAAATTTCAATATTTGGAACTATCTCTTTTTATGAGATAAATGCTTCATGTGCCACATTTCATCAACAGTGTAAAGATAAAGAGAAATAAAAAAAGTTATCGTACCTCGAACGGGCATCTCTAATTTAAATTACTAGCGCACTAACTTTATACGATAGGACATGAAATCTCATGCACTCAATGGAAACATACTTACATAGTTGGCCATGATGATCGGCGACAGATAGTCGCCCGGATTCAGAAAATCGGTTAACAGACCAAGCTGGAGCGACAGATTCAAACTGCAAACTGGATGGCACTGCATAAAAGATGCGGTTTCTTTGCCAACAGTAAGCACCACTCGATCCGAGTACGGTGTAGCTGTTATACCGGTTAAGTCGCCTAAACATTGGCAGTCCATGTAAATAGGGCTGAGTCGTTTCAAATTCCGTACAAAAAAGCGCGCCTTCTTCCCTCAGTATCTGCGCTCCCTTCACAGTTTCACTCTTTATAATTTCTCATTCATCTGTTATTCGATTACTCTCTATCGTACTGGCTAAAGTGTTTTGGATTTTTTTGACTGGAAGTCTCCCAAATGAAGACCTCGAGATTATCATAAAAATCAGCTTGTTTTGCTTACTTTCGCATGCAGTGTTACGCGTTTTCGTGATAGTGTGACAAAAATTAGCCAAAAACGTCTCATCCAATTAGGCTACCGTGCTCCGTGTGGAGCAAAAGCGAACAACATAAATTTAGCCGATACGAAATACACGCCGTGAAGCTTCATCGGTAAAGACCTGACAGAATTGTCTAAGAGAAAAATCAGAGCAAACGACATAGAATTAGGAGCTCAGATTCAAAAAGTTTGTGAGCAATCTACGACTTGAGAAGGATAACAATAATTTTTGGAGTGCTCTTGTATTTATAAAAATCTTGGTGGCATTCTAAAAGAGATTAGCGCGCCGTAAGTTAAGCCAAAATTGCCCTTATTATAGTGGAAATGGCACATATGATATCGCTTAACTTGAAATGGAATATCGACTAATGATATTTTAAAAAATCCTGTACCTGAGATCGTTGTCACGTGAGAGTTCACCAGTTTTGTCAGTATCTGCTTAGTTTTAATCACAGAACAATCCATATCCTGACCAGTGATACTCAGTCCTGCGCAGGATGTTGTGCTCAAATTTCTGTGCGGATATTCGATGCTGAGCTGAACTGGCAGAGCGCGTTCATCGATTTTCATTGAGATCGTAAGATTGAGCGGCGCTTGAAGGTACACTTCAACATGAGAATGGGGTGAAGTCCGCTCCCCGTTCACCAGAACGTCTAACCACACTGGAATCAGGCGGTACCACCGTAAAATCTTTTTCTGGGTCGCCTCTTCATCCTGAAATGTATAAAGCTTTAAGTCGCCTTGAAGGTTAAAGCGCTTTAGTGGACGCTAACACTGTAAAGATATAAGAGAAGGTTTTACTGAATTGGAGCAAAAAGGAGAAATTTTAAGTATTGTGAAAAAAAAGATGCAACTCTTTCCTTAAATTTAAGATATTCATCCAAAAATAGTGCATTGAATCGCGAAATAGAAAACCTTTTGCTGCATAACTTACTCGAACAGTCGCACGAGGAAGATGCTTATTCCAGAATTTGACCATTGCGACGACAAAGTCCTCCTCTTTGGGAGTGTTGGAACCTGCAAATAGCTGCCTACAGCATAGACTCGCCTGCGACCATATCGCTTTACGCTATCGTTCGTGCACAAAACTGGCCAAGAACGAGCCATATAGTTACAGAAGAATCGCAGTTCTATGAGAGAGCAGACCTGACTTAACCTCTCTCCTGAGGCTAATTTTTTTATACAAAAGAAAGAAAAAGAGCCGTTTGTAAATATTTGTTCTTTGGTATTTTCAACAAATCATTATACTGTATCCTTTTTTCCTGTCCGGTCGATTATCAATCAATGATCACCACAGATATCCACAACCTATAGTCGTTAGAAGGGCATGAATTTGCTAATGCCACATCCTCACGTGAGACATTAAATCGTAACTGTCGTAGACTCACTCATATTCATAAAGTTCAGCGTCGCGTTGAAGCTGTGTCCAATCTGCCATACATCCGCATCGACCAGAGTCAGTTTTGCTGCGTTTAGCGTTTCATGATCATCAAAGGCCATGCGATCGACTTGCAGTAAAGAGGTAGACTCGACTGTTGTTGTACGATAAGCGCACTGATCACCAAGTTTGCACGTTCGCGACTTCACTTGACAAGTGAAATCGAGGTCGACAGGGACATATACTGACAGCTCCGTGTTTTGCATGTATTCGCCAGCTTCCACCTTAAACAAATTAAAAGCTGATTTTAAGACTAAAGAATTCTTAGTGTGCAAAAATTACAGCTAAAGGTACTGGTACATTGGTATAGCTACTGATACCTGCTTGATCGGAAGATGGATGTTTTATCAATAGGTTTAATTGTTGATAGTATCAGAAAAAATTCAAAAGAACGTAAATGAAAGCACCTTTTCTTTGGCTTCCGCCATCTGTACTTCCGAACCCTAAATAAACTATTATAAGGGCTGTTTTCCATTGTACTATAAAGAGTCATATATTTTTGGTGAACGCTTCTACATGCTAACGCTGTTATTGACGACAGATCTCTCGTCTTCTCCTCCGTCGCCTTTAAATTACCACGCATACAAATGAAGGCTACATGATGCTTACCTCAATAATCAGTTGCAGCGTTTCACCATAGTGCAGCTTTTCGGTAGGCCAAATGCTGGCAGAGAACGCGACAAATGCGTTCGATGAACGACAGGAGAGCGTCACAAGCAAGAATACACACAATATTGTAGTAGAAAAGATTCGCAGCATTTCTTTCTTCATCTGGCGTCTGCCCTTAGATGTTAATAAAAGCCATTTGGATGGAGGGCGAAAGAAGGTGCTTGATAAAGTATAGAAGCACTGTCAATAAAAATTAGATGTAGACTGGTGAATGAATTTCTCAGCTTTCACCAAGTCGTTCAAGAAACAGTACATCCTGCGCCAAAGAGCTGCTCGTCTTTAGCATATCTTGGGTTCTGTGCCAAGGATTCGGTAGCGTATAGCCTACAAAGCAGCAGGCTGAGAGGGAGGCGAGAGAGAGAGAGAGTAAATTTTCACTCCAATCTATTCGCACAATTGACCATCAACTTGTTGCCGATGACGATGCCATGCCTATCGCCATGGAAACTGATTCAACGGCTAGCAGAGGGGAGAATGATTGGCATCAGCGAGGATCTGCTACTAATTATTTGCTCACCTCTGCAGGACAACACGCTTCGAAGCTTTCAGCGGTCGAGGACCACTCATTCATGGCAAGCATTGAAAAAAGCTCGATATGATAACGGATTTCGGGAGGGAATATTTTATGGATAGTTAACCTATTCTTCTCTGAGAAGATAGCCTTTGTGACACGAAGATCCTGCATTATGAACACATAGATTAACAGAAAAAACCATCTGATGAATAGAGAAAGGGAGAGTCTGCGATAAAAAGATTCAGAAACAACTTTCAAAAATCTATTACTACCCTTACATCTGAGGAGGGCGCAGTGACTGGTCAAACGTGGCGAGCGCGGAACAATTCATTACGCGGTGCCCCCAATTCACCGACCGATCGAATTTTTTATCGCCTTATCACACCTCTACCGCGACCAGTCGAATTTTTGCCTTACTGTAGCAATAGGGAGCGCGCAGATTTATGACATTCTTACATCTGTTGCACAGTAAAACAGTGCGTGTGCGCAAGACCTACCGACAAAATTCAACCGCCGTAGAAGTATCAAAAGTTCAGTGGATGGACTCGCTCGCCGGTCTTCGGTGCTAGTGAGAACCGCTTTCGAGCTCACAAAAATGGATCTATCGCCGCGCTTTGCGCAATTGCAACCACTACAACAGTTTTATGAAATAAGCACCAAATCTTCGTTACAAGAAATGCCCGTATCGCAATTATGATAGTAGCATATGATTACACAATGAGGAACAGCGCTTACGGAGCTGACCACTCGATTCGAATTGATTGTCTAGAAACGTTGCGCGCCGACCGACAATGTCCATTGGCTGCTTGGCAACGCATCGTACGACCTGGCACTGAACGCCGTTTGCGCGACCAGCCACGGCCACGCTGTCCCAGATTCGGGTCATACGAGCGTCTATCGGCGATAAATTTTTCTGCTTCGGTTTAGTTGGAAAGCTTCCTTATAAACTAGCGGCAATTTAAAACCTAATTATTGTGTAGGTAGAACGCGTTTGGATTTTTGCTCCCAAGTAAGCGTCTTTGAAGTCTGCTAATTGCAGTTGTGCTGAAAATAATAACACTAAGACATCCTCACAATATATGTTTGTTCTAAAAGTGGGTCAGTTTAACAACTGCGAGCTTTAGCAATCCTGATTTGAGAAGTATGAATTGCTCTTTATTTAGGAATTTTGCGGCTCATAAAATATTGATGATAAGAAACGGAGGGCACCTCATTTATACAATTATTTTATCCTAATGAAAGTGCTATTTTTATTACAACCGTAACTAAGAGTCGTATATTAGTCAACGCTCTGTTCACGTTTCTGCTTTATTTTAGTCCCATCATCTTTCTTTAACATTTACTATTGTGCTGCTCTTTGGAAAAACATGATGGGGGGAGAAAGAGAAATGAAAGTTTGCCTTTCCACCTCATTAGTACTTATCTTGTTAATTAAACATAGCACAAATATAACGTTAAAGCTATTCGATCAAGACACACTGCTATCATTCTTAGAGAAGACTTGAACAATGTTCATAGTGTTTTGCACTTCCTCTAAGTGACTGTAGCTAAATGTCAATGAAATTTCAACTGAAACTAAACAAATTAGTGAGGACTATGCTTGACAACCTGGCATGCAGCTGTTACCAGATTATATGCTTCTCACAGAGAGTCTTTCGTCTGCTTATGCTGGATACAATCACTTATTTCCTGGTGAGTCAAAACACAAAATGGATGATTTACGTCAAGATGTCCGAAATTTTTCAATCAAAAACATGCAGCACAATGAGCTGTTTCAAAGCATGCTAACCGAGCAATGAGAAACTAAAACAGATTAATGAGCTAACATGAAGGCGGTGTATACGCCGCGTGTCGCGGGCAAGAAGAGAAGCGACACAGCAAACTTTTTCACAATTTTATCACAATGTGCGCGAACAAGACGATCAAATATCAAATCCTAGCAAACGCTTATTGTCATCTTGCATAATTGAGCATCTGTAGTACCGTTGAAACTTGTAATCTTTTGAATTTGACTGGCGATCAACTGTTTGCAGCTGTTCGCGAGAACTGAGACACCATCACATTTCCCATCCAACCACGTTTTCAGCGACTGCAATAAACCAAGATTTACTAAGCACCGTAGTATCAATAACTTCTAAGACACTTTCTTTTCTCTATGAAATCGGAAATATGGCAGTGTTTGAAAAAGATGCGCGCTTAAAGTGGTACCTGTTCAATGCCAGAACCTTTATGAATNCTAAGACACTTTCTTTTCTCTATGAAATCGGAAATATGGCAGTGTTTGAAAAAGATGCGCGCTTAAAGTGGTACCTGTTCAATGCCAGAACCTTTATGGATCAATTGAAAAGGCTGCCAACATCTCTTTAGTCATCATAAATTAAAAGACTCTTGTTAGCGTAATTGTCAAATAGTTTTATTATCAATTAGCCAATCGATCCAAAATTTCATCCAATTTTACTATAGTTTTAGAAGGAGTAAAATAAATAAATGAAAAACATAAGAGCAAGATATGGTCAAAAAGGTAAAAGCTCAATTTTAAGACCTGCATGCTATGCAATGTCCAGTTTTTTGGTTTGTTGCGAGAACAGATTGGCTAAGGTCTTTCGTTTTTATAGTTCAAGTTTTTTAGCGGAAAAGCAAGGCGCACGCAAGAGAGGAACCTAAGAAAATTATAGAAAATATTATCCAGCTTTTGAGGTTCTCTACGTTGTGAAGAACTGTCATGAATTTACACAGAGCTCTAAGAACTGCTCTCCGTCGTTCGACTCTCCCGAGCTCGCCAATTAATTTTTACGCCAAAGCCATAACTTCTGAGTTTCTTTAGTATCCTTCTTAATCAAAGCAGCGTTGACTTAGACTCACTGAAGCAGACGTTGCTTTGCCAAGCAACCATTTGGCGACGAGTTTGCAAGCTTCGCACTTCAGCGTGCCGCTCCAGCTACCGCTATTTGCTGAGCCAGAAGCAACAGTTGCTCCCTCTGAATTTGGCGTCATTTCCATTGTATCGATGGACTCTGTAATTGCTAACTCTTCATCCGACGGACTTTGTGAGTCAGCCGTAAGTATTTCCGCATCTTTCGCATTTGTTTTTGGTGCTCTGGTGAAACCACTTTGAGGGATTGCTTGCGAAACTATGGCGCA
>NIUQ01005466.1:0-10761 GCA_002796945.1 Plectus sambesii
ACCCTAATTGTTGCAACGCTTATGCAAAATATTTTCGATTGGTGAGAACTCGTCAGTACTTCTTTGCATAATTGTATAGTTTGACGGTTGCATCCGTCTCAGTTGTAATTAGTCGCTCGCTTTGTACGCTAGAAAAGCCCTTTGCTAGCTGTTTTACAGCGTACCGCAACGATACGCTCCATTTACGATTAGATTCTTCCGGACACGCCACACGCGCATACGTTGATTTACTACGGTATGATGTGCGTGTGATGTGTGCGGACGAATTCAATTGTGAACGAGGCCGTATCGTTTACGTACCTTTTTTCAGTGCCGTTTCTAACGTTTCATTCCGTCCTCTTTCGGATCTGAGATTCAGTTGATGTTCTTGTCGCTACAGTGCAACTCCACTTTGCATTTCAGTCAGACTTATAGTGATATGATATGGCAATGGTCGCATCTTAGTGTTCAAATAGCCGCTTTTCTTTGCTTGCCGATGCTTTTGTTTGTAAGATTTTCTTACTCCTTGCTGAGGTACAATTGCTTTCGATAAACACGCGAGCGTGAGATTTGCTTCAATCACATCGAACGATCGACAGCTGATCGGTTTTTGATAGAGACACCTAATCATGCAGTCATGATTCCATCGAAACATTAACTTCGAGTTGAACTACGTCATCGTTCACGGTGGGTGAACAATGAGGCGGAGACTGCTGTACGCCTTCTATGACGATGAAGCACCTATCGACGAGCGTTGAGGATGGATGTCATTGAACCTATGGCGAGCACTGCTCTACGAACATCAACGTGTCACATATTTGATCGTTGGCTCATAGCTGTTCAACTCACAAACAGTGGTCGCCATAGTTATGCTTCGCTCGTTACGGAAAGTTGAAAATGACCGATCACTGAAAATAGTGTACTATATTTTTAGGAAGTTTATATTAGAAGTATCGCTCTTTGCATCTGGTATTGGATATTTTTGAGCATTAAGATCCGATTTTTCTAAGCATCGAGATTTTTGTTCAGGGCCTTGGCACAATTGACAAAATGTTTTCGGATTTCGATGAAATTTTGCGTGCAAGGATGTTTTAGGGTAAAACTTACGAAACTAATGTCGGATTTTTTACAAAAGTTTTCGCTTCGAGATACGGCGGAAAATTTAAATTTCTGTACTGACAAGGCAGAATTTGTCAAAATCGATGTTTTTATATATCAATCGATTGGAAAGGATGTGAACAATCTGAATCTTGTTTCAAATTAAAAATCCGTACAAAACCTGCAAAGTTATGCAATGTAGAAAATTTCAATTTTAAAACATTTCAAGTTTTTCTATTTTTTCGGTCAAAACTTGTTCACTGACCCCAAGTTAAAGTTACCCTAGGATTAAAGCCCTGGCTCTGGGCTATCGAATGGCATATAGAAAGTTAGCAAAGTCGCGCACACACGTGGCGCAAATTGAGCCCGAAGTGACCCATCTTTAGAGGCTTTGTCATTTATGGTTAAAATCGTTTCAATGTGCTCAAGTATTGCTGCTTTACTTGTAAAGCTTGTGTCATCGGCATATCTAATGAATAATCCCCTTACGATAGGCTATCCAACGGTACCATAAAAGTTTTCGAGGTTGTGCATGTACAAATCGGAAACTTGGTCAGAAGTGACCCATCTTTTGAGGATTTTAGAATCACAGTAAGGAGGGTACGTGAACAGCAACCAGAATGCCCGAAAGACCCAGAAAGCCATATAAGTTCGCCTGTCGACGGACAGCTGTGAACGTCAGCTATCGATGGCTATCCAACGCCATTTAATAGCCCATGGTAGGGGGATTAATCGCTAGATAGCCGATAACACATGCTTCATAAACAGAGCAGCAGTACTCAATCAGATTGAAACGATTTTAACCGTAAATGACAAAGCCTCAAAAGATGGGTCACTTCGGGCTCAATTTGCGACCTCTGCCCACATTTATTTTTTAATTTTTATGACACCGTTGGATAGCCTAGAGCTAGGGCTTCAATCCTAGGGTAACTTTAACTTGGGGTCAGTGAACAAGTTTTGACCGAAAAATTCGAAAAACCAAAGAGTAAAAAAAATGCTGGAAAATGCAAAAAATGCGATAATTTGTTTTTTGTATAACTTTACAGCTTTTACACCAATTGCACAACTGCGCACGTTTTCAGATTGCCCTAGTCATTCTTCATCGAATGGTATACAAAAACATTGATTTCAGTTGCGTTCTGCCAAATATCCTTGTACCCCTTTTTTCGATAAATTTGGCATGCACCACCTTCGGGCTCAATTTGCGCCACGTGTGTGCGCGACTTTGCTAACTTTCTATATGCCATTCGATAGCCCAGAGCCAGGGCTTTAATCCTAGGGTAACTTTAACTTGGGGTCAGTGAACAAGTTTTGACCGAAAAAATAGAAAAACTTGAAATGTTTTAAAATTGAAATTTTCTACATTGCATAACTTTGCAGGTTTTGTACGGATTTTTAATTTGAAACAAGATTCAGATTGTTCACATCCTTTCCAATCGATTGATATATAAAAACATCGATTTTGACAAATTCTGCCTTGTCAGTACAGAAATTTAAATTTTCCGCCGTATCTCGAAGCGAAAACTTTTGTAAAAAATCCGACATTAGTTTCGTAAGTTTTACCCTAAAACATCCTTGCACGCAAAATTTCATCGAAATCCGAAAACATTTTGTCAATTGTGCTAAAGGAAACTCGGTGCTTAGAAAAATCCGATCTTAATTTGACTTTTTAAAAGTCCCAAAACTTCTGTTTTAGAACAAAATTCTTTTTGCTTTTCAGTCTAATTTCTGCGATAGCAGTTTCTGCGTTGTTTTCTGTGCGATGCAGTACATGGAAAACTACAGAATACATTAAGCTAGGCAACAAGTGTTGCAGCTGCGCTCGCAAACGAGTGAATGCAGCTTGAACAGCAATGGACTTTAATAGTAGCCCAACGGCGTGTAACCAAGTTATCCGAACATTCGTAACGTGCACGCCGCAACGCAATTCGATACCGTATGCCAATATATCAAGTTATCCGAACACACGCGCTGAGGTCAAGTTATCCGAACACGCTGCGGATAAGTTATTCGAACAATATTAGAGTTGAATGTTTTATTTTTCAAAGACACAAAATGTCTAAAGTAAAATTATTATTGTATTAGCCACAACTCGTCACGTAGCATTGATCTCATGACTACCAACGTAGCTGTCATTCGAGAAGTAGCTATTCTCAAACGACCCTTACGATTTTTCTGTGGCGGTGGGGATGGTAGCAGAGTCATTGCAATAGAATAGAAATAGTGTAAAAGAATCAAGCAATTTATCTTAGGCAAACAGACATTGTTCCCACCCACATTAATATGAAACCAATCAACTATCAGTTGGCCTAAAATCTCAGACAATCAGAACTCAACGATTTCGGTTGAGTCTCTGAATAATCATTGAGGATTAAGGTGAGAGATAAGGTGGATACGAATATGAGGAGTGCCATAAGTTTCACACGTTTGCCTAAGCGCAAGGCGCTCGAATTTAAAATCGAGACAAATCAGCCTTCAGCGTGATCAGTGTTAAGCGATGACGAGTGGCGTAATACAATCTAAAATTAAACGAAAGCTGTTAGCAATGCCTTCCGCTTGAAAGATTCAGAATAAGTAGCAGCTGCTCGAAGCGGTTTGCAGCCAGTCTTGTACCCCCAGCATATCGTAGAACACACTCATGTAGCACAATATGTAACACGCACTCGGAGTCTTAGCTAGCTATTTGCTGTGCGTGGATGCTCAATTTTACCTATTCATCTATTGTCTATTGAATATCGGAAGTAAATTCTAAACATCTCTCGAATTCATTCTCTTTCTTTTGAATGCAAAATGTCAACAGTTAATGAAATGCAAATCAGTTAGTGTTTTCTATAATAATAATAATCGTAGTTCATAATACAAAATGTATCTCGACGGGAATGTGTTCCTTGAATCGTGTTATAAATCGCTGTTGCGTGTATACAACGCAATGTTCGGATAACTTGGTCTAACCGCCTAACGGTCAATCATGCAAACTTATAATTTAAAAATTTTAAGATCATGTAGTTCCCAGTACGTTAAGCTTTATCAAGGATCGACAATAGTTCCTTGCAGAATTCTTCAGTGCAGAAAGAAGGAAAAAAATGATCTTGATTCGTGCTCTCGAGGCCTTTAAGAAAAGTGAATAGAGTGAGAATACTTCCTCTCTTCAACGATTCGCATAATTCGTAAGCTCCATTGCTGTTGTCTATTGCCTGTAACAAATAATTAAGGTAAAGTTAATAAATGTTCTCATACTTAAAGGGATGACAAAATGTTTGCGAGTGAAAGAGTATTACGCAACTAATAGATGTCAATTTTCCTCCGCAGTGAGAAAAAGCCAGAACCAGAGCTAGGTTGTCCCGTTCAAAAGGCAATCATAAAGAAGTTTATTGGTAAGAAATAGAATGAATGTCATTTTGAACTGATGTCATTTATGACACCAAAATTAATATCTGACTCTAACCTTAGGTTAGAAGGGACCAATTTCTGAACTCATGTCAAGACAGATTTTGTTAATTTGTGACTCCGCTTATGAAAATTGGTCAAATAATAATAGTTCTGACATGTCAGAACGAACAGTGCGTTGGAGCAACAAAAGGCACGTCACACTTAAGGGCACAGAATACGTAGCATTCAATTGCATGCGACTATAAGGAAGCTTACACTTTTAATCTTTTTTATAGCAGCCTCGGGTAGTACAGGAGGCATATAATTGTTCACGAGATCTTGCATATCGATCATTGCAAAATGGCTTCGGCAACTATCAAGTTCTCGTATGAGAATTGAGGGAAGACGCCTCTTCTTCAACTTGTGCATTTTATCCTTAGGCAGTTGATCATATTTGCTTATAATCTTTTCCATTTTGGAGGAAGCATCGAATTCTTTCACTGGGAACGTACCGTCACTACCACGATTGAGCTGTGGCAATGAACTGGCATTGGAATGTACTGATCGTCCTCCTGCTGCCTCGAATGAACTCTGGATGACTGGTTCATTCCTTAAATATCATCGACTTAATTATAACGTGCCCCCTAAATCGATCGAATCTGCCCCCAAATTTCGATTTATTCTGCCCCTAAATTTCGATCGAACGTGCCCCCAGAATGGAAGGTTTGCCCCCAAAAATGAAATGGAAATGCCCCCTGATGGGAAAAATATTTTGCCCCCTAAATGATATAACGTGCCCCCAGGGGCCGGTTTCTCGAAACTCCGGGTACGGCCTACCCTCGGGTAGCGGCCGGGAAGGCTCCCGAGCCGGGTATCGCCCGGCGAAAATGCCCGAGTTTCTCGAACGATCGGGCGATACCCGACGCACTAACTGCAGCAATCCATCGGCGCGAACGCATTTTTTGAATCGACACTTAAGATTAATGCAATTATTCCTCTCGAATAAGTTGTAAAAGTGAATTTCGTTGAAGAATTAATTAGTAAACAATCAAATTTACCTATTTTGAGCTGGTTTTTCCTCATTTTATGCCATTTCGGGTTATTTAAGTGACAAAATAATGGTGCCGATGAATATTGTGCTCGTAACGATGAATTTTGTGATAATAAAGTGATTATAATTAATCAATCGACCTCGCTGCATTGCATATCAACAAGAATAATGTAACTGCAAGAATGTTCTCGAAATGCGCACAGAAATTGGCACCNTTACTCTTGCATGCATTTCGTCATCTTCGCACCTTTTGAATGCGAGTGACGAATTTTGATGACGTGCGGTGTGTTAGGAAGCACTATATAAAGGCGATCAAATGCAAGAAAAAACATCTGTCACTTCTACTTCTCTCACCCTTTCTTCTAGTTGGTTTTTCCTCATCTAATTTTGCGATTGTTGTCTACGTTCTCTACTACGTCGTCACCGTTGGCATCATCATCGTCTTCATCACCAACCTCCCCTCCATCAAGTAGATGGTTTAGTTGATTATGTATATGTTTTGACGCTTATTAATATGATCTTAAGGTGCAAATGGCGCTGTTAGACATGGAGTACATTGATCGTCTAATGGATGATGGAGTTCGACGAGCTCTACGACGAGAACGCGTCTTCCGTGACAGAGGGAATCCGTTAGATGTGTTAGACGATCTTCAACTATACGAACGATATCGACTTGATCGGCAGGGCATCATGGATTTGACCGAGATGCTTGATGACGTTCTCCGACGGGCGACTAATCGAAGCCAGGCGCTGGCCCCTTCTCACCAAGTAAGAAGCTTAGCTTGTAATATTTATAATTACAGTTGTATAATTATAATAATATAATTATAGGTGCTCATAGCGCTACGCTTTTATGCCAGTGGCGCTTTTCAAATCACGACTGGCGAAACTTTGAACGTGTCAAAGAGCTCGGCATCGAGAGCGATTCGAAGAGTGTCCCTTGCGATCTCCACCCATCTCAACAAGTTTGTCTATTATCCAACAGAGCCAGCAGATATCACATGTGTTCGCGTGCAACTCCAAGTGAGTATTTATAGCTATTTATTATATTGTATATAGTATATATTTATTATATATATATATATTATTACTATCATAGATAATATTACTGATGTGTCCCCAAGTTAGGGACGGGTTTCTTAGGATAGTAGACCGGTTATTTGAATCCCCTGCGTGCGCCGGAGCCACGTTGTACCGTGTCGATGAATATCGCCTGAGGCGGTGTGGCTTGCCTTGTTATACAAGAGTACCGCCTCATGTTGTTGTCTCCGTTGTTCCCTCTTGCTAGCCTACATATATAAAACGATCTTATACCACTCCGTCTCTGGCCTCCTGGTCCCTCGAAGTCAGAACACAACAATTACTATAGCATATAATCAAATATAGTTAAGCTATGAAGCTATACGTTATTTATTTGCAGGCGATTGCTGGTTTCCCAGGCGTTTTGGGAGTGATTGATGGAACGCAAGTGAAGGTCAAGGGTCCTAGAAGACGCGAGTGTGAATACGTTGGTCGCAAGGGCGGCCACACCATGAACGTTCAAGCTGTTGCGCTACTGGATGGCACGTTCTCCAACGTCTTGGTGAAGTATCCGGGCTTGGTACACGACTCAAGAATATTTCGCGAGTCTCCATTGTATCGCGACCTCCAAGCAGGCCGGAAGCAGGGCCTTCTACTCGGCGATTTGGCTTACGCGCTGTCGACGTTCTTGATGAAGCCGCTGCCCAATCCTGTCACCGATCCTGAGAAGCGGTATCAGAAAGCATTCCTGACGACCCGCGCAACGGTGGAGAGAACGTTTGGACAGCTAAAAGGCCGGTGGAATTGCCTCCACCAAGAGCTACGTTATTCGCCCCCACGCTGCTGCGCGATCATCAGCGCTTGTGTTGGACTGCATAACTTTGCCACGCGCCGTCACATGCCGCCGTTCCCCGCCGTGGACGACCCCGAAGACCTCGCCGAAGCAGTTGAAGTAGACGACTTACTCAACGCCGCTGCTCCAGACGGGAAAGTGAAGCAGCAGCAAATCATCAGGCAGTATTTTAATGATTAGTGATTTTTGTTTTATTTTCTGTTATCTTACTGATATGCAATAAATATTATCGTTGAATTTGGTGCTTAAATCTGTTACTGCTTCAAATAGCAGACTGTCTTTGTGACAATTATCTTCTCTTCCTCTAATCAATGTTTTCAGCTATGCTAATCTCTATTTTAGCTAATCCCGAAAATGTCACAAGAATCTGCGTCAACCTCGAAAGCGCCGGTGATGTCGGCAGAAGAAAAGCTGCACGTTGCGCAGTTCTATGCGGACTGTCGCGAGATCATTGAGGGGAAGTTCACTTCGGTATCGAGGACCACTGAAGACCCCAAGAAGAAGGCGTTTCAACGCGTGGCGGATGAGTTGACGGCGATGGGCGTTGCCGTACGCACGCCCAAACAAGTTCAACAAAAGATCAACGACTTGAAGAAAAGGGCGCGTACTCTAATTTCCGAAGAAGTGAGTTTCCTCATTTTCTTTTATTAATTTACTATTTTCAAAATTGAGTCTCATATCAAAAATTCACACGTTTCTCTACTTCTTTTTTATCTAAATTTTTGTTACCTTATAAGGTTTAAGATAGAGAACCTAAATTTAAGACAAATTCTTCATTTTAAATCAAATTGGTTTGTTTTTTAGAAGCAGGCCATTAATGGCACTGGAGGCGGCAGGAAGAGGACTCTCGTCATGTCGCCCGCCACCCGCCTCATGATCGACACCTTCGAGTCGTCCGATGCTGTGCATGGCATTGAAGGGGCCATCGACAGCAACGACCCAGCAAGTCTCGAGCGCGCTCGTCGCCTCCTCTTCGAGGAGGAGGAAGAGGAGGAGGATGTCATCTCGTCCGCCAACATCCTTTCGCCCGCCAGCGTCGTTTCCCGCGACAACGTCTTCGACGAGTCGGTGGAAGAAGTAGAAGGGGCCGACCAAGCGCCGAAGACGCCGCTCAAGAAGCGCTTCCGCCGCGATCAGCGCACGAAGTTCGGCTCGTCCTCCTCCAGCCATCTCGACGAACTGCGTGCGCAGCTGCTGCTGGAGGAGATGGAGAAGTCAAGGGCGCAGAAGGACTTGGCGGTGTGGCAGCTCAAGGTTGCCAAGCTACAGTTCGTCACGTTACGGCAGAACATGACTCCTGCGGAGGTCTATGAGGCGGAGCATCTCGAGGCAGCTAACGAAGATTCTTTTGTAAATTTAGACTTGTAAATATTTAATTGTTTGTTACTTTCTGTAATAGTATTATAATTACGATCGAATTACATTCCTGTATGTTTTATTCCTTCTCGAAAAGTATGTTTCCTGTCATAAAACGTGTTTCTTATCGTGACTTTTAGCACAGCATTAATTGAAAATAGGATTAAAGTCAAATATAGTTCGCTCTGACACTTACACGCATCGTTGCGCTCTAGCTTTTCACTCAAAAAAGATGTTAGAATAGCCTTAACACTATTTCCATTCATACTTAGTCGAATAACTTTTCACTAATAGGAAAGGAAAGCAAAACAAACGGTCATTCAACACTAGTTCACTACTAGTTGATGAGCGAATTTAAAATCATCTCGATTTTCCCAAGTTCCGCGCCAAATTCAACAAAACTCTGCCAAAACATTAAAAATGTCATAGAATTCAATAAAAACATTCATTTCCGTCGAAAAATCTACTTAAAAGCTTTAAAATTCACTTCCCGGCCTACGCTACCACAGCTCCGAGCAAGGGTAGCCTGCGGCCTTCCCGAGCCCTCCCGGGGAAGCCGTACCCGGCGCAAAAAAGTTTCGAGAAACCCGGGTACCGGGCACGCGTACCCCGGGTACACCCGGCGCCTTCCCGGCGTTTCGAGAAACCGGCCCCAGATCATCGCGCCTCAACCTCCGGTCTTCAACGGACAGCCGGCGGATTATCCGCTTTGGAAAGCCCACTTCTCCAAGGTACTGCACTTGGGCAAGTACGTCTCGGACTTCGACAAGAGCGCTGTGCTCCTTTGTGCACTAGATATAACGGTGCAAAGGACGGTAATGGCGCTAATCAGTCCAACGACGCTTGAGGACGCCACCTATAAAGAGATGATCGACGCGCTCGACAATCACTATAAAGTGACGCCAATCGCACTTGCGGAATACTTCAAGCTATTCTCTGCGCGGCAGTCGACAGGACAGTCCTACCCTGAGTATGCAGTCCACATTCGCTCACTGGCGTCGTCATGCACCTGGCCGATTCTCCTGAATCGCGCTCTAGCGATCATCTTCGTAATGGGCATACAGGACGACCGACTACGACAGCAGCTACTACAAAAGGACCACGCTACTCTCGATGTGGCACTTGAGCAAGCTAAGCAATACGCCTCGATCTTGAAGGAATCGTCGGGTAGCAGCCATCGCCCAGCGTCGTCGGCAGACCTGAATTCGTCAGTCAATCAGGTTAGAAGCAAGCCCAAAGACCAGAGCGGCGGTTTCGGTCCGTGCGACCGATGCACCGGCACCAATCATCGAAGCAGCGACTGTAGATACCAAAATACGGTATGCAACGCGTGCGAGAAGGTTGGACACCTTGAGAAGGCTTGCCGATCGAAGAAGCCACCGACGCAGCAGAAGCGAGCCGCTCATCGAAAAGGGAAGAAAAAGGAAGAGAGAAGCAGTAAGGTGAACCAGCTAGTCTACCAACTAGATTCGATTCAGCTGGTGTCCAGCAATGATGCAGAGATCGACAATCGAATCTACGAAGCCGAACTTCAAATAAATGGACGTCCAGCGCGTCTAGAAGTGGACACCGGCGCAGCGTTGACGATAGTGAGTACAAGACTATGGCAAGAAATCGGCAGCCCGACCTTAAAGAAAAGTGTCGCCGTCTGTCGCAGTCTCACTGGCCATGAAGTTAAAGTACGAGGGCAGGCAGACGTCAACGTCGAATACAACGGCAAAGTCGCTCGTCTAACGATGCTCGTCACCGACACGAATCAGAACCTGATGGGTCGACCGTGGATACGCGCTCTGGCCATCCACGATATTAGCAAGCTGTACAACCCCGGCGGCTTGCAGTCCGACATCAACCTGGTTCGAGACAAGTCATCTATTGATCACTTACTCCGCGAGTTCCCGAGCGTATTTGAATCCGGTCTGGGTCACTGCACAAAAGCGAAGGCACACCTAGAATTAAAGGAAAACGTCCGGCCAACCTTCATTCGTCCACGACCGCTTCCGTTCGCCGTCTACGACTCCACTACCGCCGAAATCGA
>NIUQ01005467.1:0-10753 GCA_002796945.1 Plectus sambesii
GTCACAGTCGCCAATAAGTAGATCAATCGAGCAAAACTTGACGCCCAAGTGTGCTACGCGATCAAAATTAACGTTCTATGCTACTTAGCTCGTTTAACTCTCGAAAAGAAAAAAGCGCCACGAGAAATCGTCAAAAGTGCAATTTTCGAAGCGAAATTCCCTGCGAATGAGCGATGAACGTAAAAAACGGATCCGTCCATTCAAATCACCGACCCACATTACCCCCGAATCGATCATTTGTAGCGCCTAAAGACGTCTGCTTCCATGCGAAACATGGTGCTACTTGTACACACGCCTCAGATCTGCTCGGACCAAAGTTGGCAGCGTTGAAGATGCAGCGAAAATCACTTTCAATTCGTTGAAACGTCGCCTTTCTTCGGAGAGAGGGGGGCGGGGGTAAAGGAGATAGACCGATAGAGGCAAGCAAGGTGGCGAAAGAGAGCGAGAGATCGCGAGAGAGCGAGAGAGAGAGAGAGAGAGAGAGAGGAGCAGACGACAATTAATTGAAACTAAACGGAAGCGCGCCGCGATGCATGCACCCCACGTCATTGTCTCCAAAATTTGCATAATTTATTATGCCTCACGTGTAGCGTGTCGTGCGTTCCGTTATCATAAATCGATTACGATGATAGCGATGAACTTATGGCCTACCGTACCATTTACAATACATATTGTCCTCTTCGTTTGGAGACGTGATGCCTCTAAGCGATTTTGCTCTAATGCCACCGAAATTGTTCGATTTATTTTTTACGGTTCCTGTCCCAATAAGCCAATTAATCGAGCGGAAATTAATGCCAAAATGTGCTAAACTATCAAAACTTACGTTCCTCGCTACTTAATTCGCTCAACTCTCGAAAAGAAAAAAAAATCAAGAGAAATCGTGAAAAGTGCGATTTTCGAAGCGAAATTCCCTGCGAATGAGCGTGATACGTAAAAAACGGATGTTTCCATTCGAATCACCGACCCAAATTACCCCCGAGTCGATCATTTCTAGCGCCTACAGACTGCTGCTTCCATGCGAAACATGCTGCGTCTTGTGCTCACGCCTCAGATCTGCTCGGACCAAAGGACTGTATAGCGTACGCTTCGCGTACGCAAAAAGCTGAAAAATGCAAAAAATGCAATATTTTATTTTTCTCATAACTCGTCAAATTTTGCACCAATTCCAAAACTGCGCACATCTTCAGATTGCTCTCGTTATTTCTAGTCGAATGGTATATAGAAACATTGATTTCGGTTGCGTTCTGCCAGATTTCCGTGTACCCTATTTTTTGATAAATTCGGCATGCACCACCTTCGGACTCAATTTGCGACCTTTGCCCACATTTTTTTTCAATTCTGATGATGCCGTTAGAAAACCCAGTGCTAGGGCTACAGTTCTAGGGTAACTTCGACCTATGTTCACCAAACAAGTTTTGACCGAAAAATTCGAAAAAACCAAAAAGTTCTTAAACTCGAATTTTCTCGATTGCATAACTTTTCAGGTTCTGCACCAATTTTCAATTTGAAAACGTATTCAGGTTCGCCTTATCATTTCCAATCGATTGATATATAAAAATATTGATTTCGACAACTTCTGCGTTTTCAGTGCATAAATTTAAATTTCCCGCCGTATCTCGAAGCGAAAACTTTTGTAAAAAATTCCGACACTATTTTCGGAAGTTTCACCCTAAACCATCGTAGCATGCAAAATTTCATCGAAATCTGAAAACTTTTTGCACATTGTGCCAAGGCTCTGAACAAGTTTCTCGATGCTTAGAAAAATTGGATCTTAAGTGTCACGATGTTTCTCGGCATTTGAACTTGGACTCTTGGATAGGGCAAACCCTGAGGCAGAGGGACATT
Source organism: Plectus sambesii (assembly GCA_002796945.1). Taxonomy (NCBI): domain Eukaryota; kingdom Metazoa; phylum Nematoda; class Chromadorea; order Plectida; family Plectidae; genus Plectus; species Plectus sambesii. Next base: position 1,846 of record NIUQ01005467.1, read on the forward strand.
CGCCGAGTAAACGGCTTATAGAATGCTATGAAATTATTGTTAACATGCTCCTTAGAACCTCTTTCATAGCCTTTGCACTTGTAGAATTATGGATTGCAAACACAGCGATTTTTCAAATAATCAGAGCATAAATTCAAACAACTGAAAAATGACCAGTCACCTCGTTGGCAATATCGCAATGTCAATAGTATAATAAAAGAATTATGGATTTATTTCGTGTTTCTTTATCAGGTGCAGTGTTGTCTTAATACCAAAGTTTCGACACAATACTACCGGGTTTTTCCGAGTATAAGCCCCCCCCCCCCCAAATATAAGCCCCTCTGGGCTTATATTCGGTTTGACTTTCCATGTATAAGCCCCGGGGCTTATATTTGGAGCCGAAAAAAGATCACCATAATGCGTGAAGTGAAATTATTTCAAATGAATTTTACGTGTGAATACCGCATTCTCTAATAGAATTTGCAAAAATCATATAGATCTCCCATTATTTGCGTGTAAGGTTAATTTTAAAGGTGAAAAAACGACGTAAAATACAAGTATGATTGGTACTGCAAAAAGCGTAAAGTAATTGAATTTTCCAAGTATAAGCCCATGGGCTTATACTTGGGGACAAGGTGGAACCGCGAAAAGTGCCAATTCTTATTACAAGCCCCGGGGCTTAAACTCGGAAAAACCCGGTATACCCATACACTTCTTTTTGCCAAAATTGAAAAAAATACCGATACAATACTAGGGTATTTTAATACTTTTCAAAGTATTAAGACTACACTGATCAGATGACATCGCTGGTATACCAAAGAGGAAATCTCACAATCATATATTATCCTTACGTAACTTTGCATGTAATAATCGCCCCAGTCATTTTCTATTTGAATATAAAGATGATAGATTGGTCGGAAATGAAAGCTTACAGTACTACTGTATCGTCGAAAACTCCAATTAATCTGGGTTACTATTTAGCCGCCATGCTGGTAATTGTAAAAGTAATCTCACTGGCAATTTTCATCTTTCTTTTGCGATCAAATAAACAGAAACAGCGAAAACTGGAAGGCGGCGCATCACTTACTGAAAAATATCAAATTAGTGAAAACGTCAAATTTGTTGAAATTATGATTCCAATGGTATTGATTCATTTCTGTTGTTTCATGCCTACACTGCTTGCTTTTCCCATTTACTTAAAAGCCAACGCCAACGTCAACCCTCGCGATTATACTTTCTTCATTGAGATATTCAATTTCTTCCCATTCTACTGCGTAACTTTGCCGCCGTTTCTTTTCCGACGCCACAAGGAACTGGGTGAGAAACTGGAAAAATTAATTAGAACGAATAAAACGTCGCCAGCTGCTGTTCGTAGCGATGGAAGGACTATAGAGCAGATAACGCATTTCGAGATGCTCATGCAATTGTGGACCCCAGAAAATATTCCTGATACCCTGGCGTTTTCATAAATGTGTGCATTGGGACTGTTTTTAGTTGACCCGCGATCTTGATTCCGATTGATGATTGTTCTTAAAGTTATCAAAAGTGCAATACCGCATCATTTATAAGTGAGAGCTATGTCAGTATCAGGTGCTTGTGCCATATCTCTACAATTTCTACTCTGATAAGGGCAATTTAAAATTCAATGAGACTGTTTTCCAAATCAAAAAGGACACTTGCCAAGTCAAATCAATTGGAAATGATATAAACAGACTCTTCTCTCACCTGCACCGAACAGCCTTCCACGCGTACATTCGAGCCGACTTTAAGGCTTTTTTAAGCTGCTCAACAATTTTTATAAGCAATATCTTATCCTAAAATAAGTAAAGAGTTGAACTATTCAATGTCGATCGGCGCAACCACTGAAGCTTTCTTTTGCTCTGTGTGCACTGCTCCGTACAATTGATTCATTCATATGTGTTAATACAGCTACCTCGCCGGCAATGATAGAATACAAATAATGTTTATATTCGATGCGCCTATGATCATACGAAAAAATCTAATGTAAAATTCACTGAAGGACGCGACGATAAGGGCCATAAGCCCTCAAGCTCCCAGTCAATAACCATCGGAATGCACTCTGAAATCGATCAGTGCTCATGTGAGGAGCACTTTCTCTCAATTATAGATGCAATAACATGTCTCCCATCCTTGCATACGAAAACTTCCATAAAGATTGTCTCTTTATAATGGCAAAAAAATCAGCTAATGCAGCCAAATATATCTTTGAATCTCTTCGAATCAGATGCGCTCTCGCTCGAAACTCCTGACTGCTCTTACTAGGCAGGAATTCTAATGCAATTTGCGTCTCTTCTCAGAAAACTCCACTCTGCCATCGCAGCTTTACCTTAATATTCAGAAAAATCCGATATATGGTTCATAGGTGGCACTTACTAAAATGTAACATGTATGCATAGAACACCATGTATGCAGCAATCATTTTGCCTGACTGCTCAGCGTCTTTATCAGCAAGGTTTCCATGGTACAGCACTGAGCGCACGCTTCAGCGAATGCATGGTCGAGGAGCGCTGCTTGAACAAATTAGAAGTGGTAAGCGCTGCTACAACGAAATTCGAAAACAGTGTTGGATTGAGCTAATCAGTAAAATCTTATGTGAGTGGGAAACGCGGCTTCGACGCATTTACTCCGACTGCCTCTCGTTTCTCTAAATGAAACGTAAATTATAAAACCTTCGAGAAGAATTGAAGCTTCTTATCGCTCGCATCACTCTTTGCTCACTTGAGGCGTAGTAATTAAGCCCGTGAAGAAATTTCACATCGATACTCGCTAGTCAACATTATTGATCTAATTTACTGAGTGCCGTTTTAATATGGAGAGAGCAACGCGTGCCTCGCTAGGCTTTCCGCTGTTACGATTTGTCGGAACATTCACTACCAAAGACGGTCGCTTTTCTTGACTTCAGTATCCCATCGCTTATTATAGAGTACTGATCTTCAAAGTGAGCCTGATTATTCTGTTCAACTTTCACGAATCAGACCACCATGGATATATGCTCGACGGCTGAATATTTATTCAACAGTGTGAGCCTTGGAACAGTAATAGTATTTCGATCGCTAGTTTCAATACTGGGCATCTGTTTGATGGTTGCTCTTCTGCGATTTCAAGGAACTCATCTTGCTTTGCATAGCAACGCTCGCTTTCTTTTAATTAGCCATCACATTAGCGCTATACAAGTGAGCGCCGGATTTTTACTGATTCATATTTTCGATTTCAGTCGCTTTTTGAAAAGCTACAGCGACCCTTGCGATTATTTGATAACGATGCCCGTTTCCGCGTTACTACGAGCGCCGAGTACGCTAGCTGTCTATGGCAACGTTTTCGCATTCTTTTCGATGGCAATCGAGCGCTGCTGCGCGACTGTTTACTATAGAACATATGAAAAACATGGTCCTCTCATCAGATACCACTTAATTGCTCTTCAGGTTAATCTTGCGTTTTATGATTATCTTTTAAAACTCTACTTTTCCACTTAATATGTCATTTGGAAAAAAGCGAATCAGAAACTGGAGCGGGAAGTCTACAGCTTACTAAGGGGCTGAAAAGCTACATACTACTCAGTTTTGCGTCCTCTTCCACCTCTCGCTAAATCAGGAATAGAAAGTTGAAAATGATATATTCTACGATTTCACACGGCTTTTTGCAGTTTACAAGATAACCACCAACCTTTGGGTTTGTCTCTGCATTTGGAGCAATAAAGTTTATCTAGTAGCACTCTTTTTAAATAGTATTTAAGAAGGAGCAAATGTAAACGTTCGTAAGATTTATTCAATTTTTGAGTCAGTTCTCGAGTAACATCGGCAGCTTTCTCAGATATTTACTTTTAACACAAATATAACAATTAAAGTTGCGGCAAATGTGCTGTTTGGCGAGAAACTTGCTAAAAAAATGTACCAGATGTTCCGAAAATACAAGCATTCATGGACTTCATTTTATTTTGACTTTTCAATTACAAGTCCACGGTTTTTTACGGAATCAAATAAAGGCCCAGAATTCGCTGTTTCTTAAAACAAGTCCCCTTAATAACATTGTTAAAATTCGTCACATTACTCAGTTTGGAGTTGCAGCAGCGTCACTTTCACAAAGTCGACCTATAATTTCTTTCTTGTTTTAAATCGATTATGGAATACATAAGGTCGAGTAACTTAGTTTCCCAAAGCTTATCCTTAAAATGTGTTAGATATTTAAGACAGTTTCTATTTGCAGATACTTCTGGCAATTATATTTTTTATTCTCCTTATAAAGACTGTTGATTGGTCCGAAATGCAAGCTTTCAGTAGTACCTTGGCGTCAAAAAATACCCGCAGTACTGGGTATTGTATCATCGCAGCGCTAATAATGATAGAAATGTGTTCCTTGGCAATTTTCATTGGTCTGCTGCGTTTTAATAAACGAAAACAACGCCAGTTTCTCGAAGCACCTCTAACGGAAAAATATCAAGTCAATGAAAATATTAAATCGATCAAAATTATGATTCCAATGGTATACATTCATTTCATCTGTTTTATGCCAACGCTGCTAGCTTTTTCCATTTACCTGAAGATCAACTCGAACGTCGATCCACTCGATTACGCGTTCTTTCAAGAAACTTTCAACTTCTTTCCGTTTTACTGCATCATCTTACCAATATTTCTCTTCCGAAGGCACAGAGAATTGCGCGAAAAAATGCGAAGAGCTTTGTACAGCCGCGCAAGATCATATAATACGTATATTCAAATGGGCGGAGCAGCGGAACAAGATCGCCATTTTGAGATGCTTCAGCGAATGTGGTCATAAAACAGTTTTTGAGTGCGTTTATTTAGCTCTTAACTGCTAACAATTTCAAGATTTAATTAGTGCAAATGAATGTGTCGGAATTAAAGTCGTCGAAATCTGTCGCATAACACTCTTTCCGTTTGTCCTATATTGAACGCGTGGTCGTATAAACGCTATGCTTCACATTTTGTTTCACGCAGAGCACATTTAAGATGGTATGCAAAGTGTCAGTTTTCATTGCAAGACAGAAATAGCTGCAGTTCTCGCGATGGCATCTTTTTCATACGGTAACGGTACATTGTTTCGTGTAATGAGCAAATTTTGGCTCGCCATTGCAGCAACTTCAAGAAAGCGTTCTTATTTTAACAGCCTCGAAGTTAACGAAATAAAAATGTTCCTCGTATCAACTTATTACATTAACTACTCAAAGTGCGTACTTTCTGCCAATAAACCAGCGTTTGCCACGTATCAGCTGCATGTGATTCTAATTGCCAAACCAGGATAAGAGCTCCGTGAATCGACGCTCCCAGTAACCAGTAACCAAGCGACGCTCCAACAACACTGATGAAGAACATGACACTGTTGGTTTTATCTCTTTCATCCGTATCAAAGCATTTGGCGATCGGCCGCGGCCTACGACTCGAATGATCAGTGATCGTAACGAGCTGTTACGTAGTTAATACGCGGAATTAATACTTTACTGACGTTTCATGCTTTTCTTTGCTCGTACATAAAGGCTTCCCAGTAAACATCGTCCAAACTCAACTCTCTGGTACGCCATATTGATTTTTCATACTGACTTGACTTGTAAGAGGACTTTATTAACAAGAATATGATATATAGAAGTACAGAAGAGTGAAAATAAAAAATTCATACATAACTTAATATATGTTAGTGTAACGTCATCATTACGAAATAGAGCTATAATCAAAATAAAAAGTCTCTGTCCAAGTGGAAATCCCCAATCGCAATATCATCCGTCCCTCAAAAGTCTCCAAACAATTTCGCCATATTCTGCGAGCAAATGAGGAACTATATTTTCATGTATCCATATACCATGAATTACTATTGCTTTTACTGAACTACAATGATTGTTACAGATTGATATACCATAATAAAACTGACAAGCTTCATTTGAACAATGTAAGTACATCAGTTCTTCTTTCAGATATTTCTACAATTTTAGAGTATGGATAAAACTCCTTTCGTTGTCGCTGCTTCTGTAATAGTAACTATAATAGTGGTATATACTTGGAGCGATATAATTTCACTTCAACCGTTTACTTTTATCACTTCATCAAATAGTACCCATCATAGAACTTTATCAAGATTACTTTTTTCAACTAATACTTCCTCTCTTAGTATAAATCAAAAAATAAACTTTGATAACAAGGAAAAAAAATTGAACAAAAGCATTCTCGTATTTCGCTCATCTTATGGTTCGAGAAAGTACGCTCCGAGTCGCGATTCAATACACTGCTTTGCAAAAGTTGGCGGACACCAATTGCTTGATGTCGATCTCGACAAAGATCAATATGCAACTACAACCTGCGCCGAGTTCAAGGTTTTACTTTTTTCATTGAAATTCACAACAACCATTTATGAAATTAGCGCTTTACGCAAAAGTTTCTTTTAGCCATAAACAGCGTGATAGGAGAGTTATTTAGTGACGGTCTTAACTCCCAATTATAACGTCCACCTCTATGTGGGTAACTCCTTAACGCTCATCTCTCAGCCCATATCGTGCAATTACTGCAGTAACAGTTGCGCTAAAGTGAACAGCAGAGGGATAGTTAGGACATGAACCTGAAACATCTTCTAGATACGTTATATGAACCAAAAATTTTTCTACAATCAGAGTCACGATAGCTTCAACTGCAGCAATTTCATGAAATAACTAAGGTTTGCAATTATTACTATGCATAAATTAAGCAGAGGACAATCATTACTCATTTTAGGACAAGAATTTTCGACGACATTGTGTTTTGTTGGAATACTTGAAAGTAAGAGACGACATCAGCTATGCTTTGGCTCTCGACGGTGACGTCACAGTCGTTAATTTCCTGAACAAAATCGAGAAATTTCTTGATCAGAACTCTTCACTGATATTTCCCGTGCGATTTCGAACAATGGAAATAGCAGCCTGTAGTTTTATTGTGAAAAATGATCCATACGGCAGAGAATTTCTGTTGAAGTGGGCTCGCTATAATAGCAAGCTACCTGCTGTTTCTTTCACGAATTCGGACAATGGCGCGCTCTTGGTAAGTTTAAGCTTTGCATACGATTTTACATTTTAGCATGACAAAAGACGCCAACAGAAAGTTTTGGTGATCAAAATGAGGAATGTTGTCAGTGGCCAATCTCATGAAGTAAACGTGAAATGTATTTAAATCTGAATGTGTTTTCATTAGAGCAGTGATTGGTCACTTGCGCGCTGTAGCCAATTAGCGCTCTGATATGAATACATTTTGATGTAAATACATTTAAAATTTGTTTAAAGTGATCGATCCCCGATGGTTAATGTGTTGGGCACAGTTTTCATCATGGTGAAATGCTTAATTATTCTGAACGAACGCTATAATGTGATCATGAACTTTAAATATAAGAGAATACTGCCCATTTCGCCGTGTTGGAGACTTTCTCTCTTAGCAGTTACTAGCAAAATCATTAGAGAACAGTGCAACACTCTTCGCTAACCTCCTTTGGTTAGAAAAATTCCCAGACTGAATTCTGTTAATGCTAAATTATTATCAAAAATGGACGGATGTTTATTACGCTTTCAAGTGCTATTTAAATAGTATTACTTTCTGTTGAATTATAATTGACACACACAGTTTTCGATAGATTGTACAGATAAGCAGTCTCTAAAGCAATTTTGTTTCAATTGGGAAAAATTTCTTAAAAATTGGGCACTTTCGAATTGGAGAGCACATTTTCCAATCAAATCAATATAGGAAACGCCCATTTTGTATTGCAGAGCGTTCATTTATTCAAAATGTGTCCTTAGCGAAGACAAATCGGTATATAAATGCTTTATATTCTTTAGGTGCTAATTATGGAAGAACTCTCTGTTACTCGCCACGAATATACCATTTGCCTAAAACTTTGGCAACAGAGCAACGGAGTCCCAAATTACACTAAGTTTATGCATTGTGTATCCACTTTTCTTGGCGCAAATAGAAAACGAAATGAAAAAATTAAAATTCTTCGCAGAGGACATTCATGGATTCGAGATTTTGATACAGGAGCAGGATATTGGTGTGAACAAGATTTTTTCTTTCATAATACGAAAGCAGAAAGCTACAACCTAAATCCAAACGATCAGCATACACCATATGCGGTATGTTTCGGCATATAGTAAAAGAGAATTGCTCTAGACTTCGGATATGTTGGTTGCGTAAGATTACTGCTATTTTCATCACTTAAGAAGTAAAAACCGCGCGATTTTGTATCTGAAAATATATATGGGTCATGATATTAATGCAAAATACAGTGAAACCCGGATATAAGAGCAGGCTCGGGAAATCGAAAAGTGGCTCTTATATCCGGGGTGCTCTTATAAGCGGGGTCGACTCCTGTGTTGTAGCATAGTACAGTGCACCCAAGGGAGATCGTAAAATGGCTCTTATATCCGGTGCTCTTCTATCCGGGTTTCACTGTACCATAAAAATTCCTACTGAATTCATGCTGGGGTCCAAATTAGTATGAATTCGTGTCACATTTCTATAGCCCTCATCATCGCTCGGTCAACATCGATTTTGTTGAAATTCTCACTTAGTCATAGCATAGAATTCTGATTAATGTTATAAATAAAAGAGATAATCTTTTCAGAAACAAATCAATGTTACCGAATGTAAATATGGTGGAGGTGCGTCAGTCATTATGAAGCCTCGAAACATTTCGTGTGATGAATTGCGGAAGAAATTCATGACATATGTATCTGATCTGCCCGATCCACATTTGAATACTGGGACCGATTTGCAGTGTTGGCCACACTGTGATGATGATAAATAATGCAACTTCTGTGATGATGTCGCAAAGTTAAAGAATATTTACGAGAACTTAAGACAGACTTTTTCTAAGCATCGAGCTTCCCTTGGCACAATGGGCAAAAAGTTCTCAGATTTTGATGAAAATTTGCATTCTGGGGTAATTC
>NIUQ01005468.1:0-10719 GCA_002796945.1 Plectus sambesii
ACCAGTGATTACAATCAGGCTGTACTTGCCAGTGTGTAATTTATAAAGTATCAAACCAGTAATTAGTAGGATAACATAGCAGGCTATTCTCTTGTAAGCCGAACCGGGCATTTTCCACTATAATGACAAAGTGAAATTTTATTAAGTTATTCAACTATACGTCGTATCGAACAGCATGAAAGAATTACGCAATGTTTGCTGATGCGACGATTGTTCTCAATGCTGAAGCAAATACAATTTTGCAGCAATTGAGACACAGACTCCGACATATATTGCAAAACGCATTAGACACCTTCCTAACACCAAACTAATATGAAATTTCTGCTCAGTGCTTCTCGCTGACGATTGCATGATCGATTATAGACAATACAGCTGCTTAATGTAAATACGATCATAATGAAGTAGAATTAAATCAAGTCGCCCGAGATCAAATGGATGCAATGACGTACAATAAGCGTAAAGGTCTAAAATATTAGAACAAGCTAAAGAAGCTGAGGATCTTTGGCACTCCGCGTTTGCAAACCGTGCAACTAAACATAAAGCATTTAATTTTCAAAGAATTATTACATGTGGAAGTTGTCAAAATCGTACGTCAGCGATACGCCCCACGCGATAAGCGCTAAAGACACACAGTCTATTTTAAGGGATAAAACGTTTTTTTGGATCTTTGCCAGGGACTGATCATGAACTGCCGTTTTGAAAGTTTGGCGAAACTGCGGTCATTGTGCTGTATTTCCACTGAAAAGGCATAAAAGTAGTATTTGTTGCTTAGCTGTTGAATGTTGCATCACTATTAGATGGTTTACTGCTAATAACTGCTCAGGCTGCCGATTTTCTACCAACTCCGTTGATGGGTGTATTACTTTTTAATTTATTTCCTGCTTACCCTCCACGGCTTCCCGCACATTAATATTCCCATCAATCGTGCATGGTGCTATGTAATCATTCCCAGTTCATGTCATTGCATACTCTTCTCCATCTACTATACTATCAAATTGTTTTTACTCTTGTTGTTACCTGCCTTCATTAGAGTCGAGCTAAGATATCAAATTCATCCACATGTGTATGCTGTCTAGAAGCTTGTCAGCAGAATTTTTAATTCCCACTTTATCTGTCCCAGCCCATTCCTTCTTTTCCAAAATGATCAATGACAGATCCGGTGCAGTTCTGTAGAAATTGTAGTTGCGGCTACCTGCTTTCTCTACGTAGCAGAATAGTTACGTCATTTCACGCATTATTTAAGTGCAGTATTAGCCAAACATTGTGGGCGTTCTCAGGTTCTTTAGTTGTAGATGCATCACGTGTTTTAAGTATCTCTTTTCTTTCACAAATAACATTTATTTCACACTCGACAAATTTTGTGGACATGTTTGTACATTTCATAATACTTGAAACAAGACGATCCCAGTGAGAGCAGCCAGCTCTCATTAGATTCTAAAAAGCAAACGTCTCCAGATCACAAACAATTTGTCAAGGCAAGCACAGATGGTTTTTTGCATGCAGCAAACTGGCAGTACTTCAGACTTCATCAGACTTTAAATCGTTTGCGTTAAAGAAGAACCGCCTGATGGCAGTGGTACAAACAATAATTACGCTAATATCCGTTTCGTTTTGTTAGTTTATCGCTTCCCCAACAATTATCAACCGAAAAGAACAATTTAAAACATACCATCTTTTTGGATCATTTTCGTCAGCCTCCGTGAATGCAATCTGTGCACATCAGGTAGAAAAAGTTGCCCACCGTGTTACTAGAACCTACTGCAGCAGGTGGACTGGGATATCCAAAACCATCACTGGCGTATGGAGCGGGACGAGCTTGCGCTTGTTGTAGTAGCAAGCAGCTGGAGATGATGAGAACTGCAATCAGTTTTCCGGTGGTGGTCATCATTTTGAATTCTTCGAAGACTCACAGTAAGACAAAGGCAGACGGACGATGTTGCGAAAGGGCTGATTAAGAATACACAACTTAACTTGTGATCATTCATGGCGAGGCTGGCTATTTATCAGATTTAAAATTAGGCTGATGTACGCAAAATGTACTAGTTATTCATGCAGCAGTGACTATATTTATCTTGCGCAGACCCAGAGGCCTTTACAATAACCAGTGGACACTCGCGTCAAAGACAAAGCGATAGTTTCGCGGTCAAACACGGAAGTGCATAAACAGAAAACAGGCTCGTCTTTAGTTAGTGATAAAGGGCAACGAGTGCAGTAATCGAAAACAAACTTATTATCTGTTAACGCACTCGCGCGCAGGACCGCAAATCAAATAACCTTCATATACAGGTATGCCGATGAACCATAATAGTATGTCTTGACTCTGCCGTGCCCAGAAGTTGCTGCAAAACCTGTCTCGTCTCTCAAAGATCGTATATTGAAACCATGTGACGATTTTGGGCGTTGTTCTTTTATTTCATTGCGGAACGATACAGCAGCATATTGAATGTGTGGTTAGAAAGGGTATAGGAATGGAGAAAATCTGTTATCATGTTGTCCAGGAAGGAACTGAGTTTGTTTTCTGCTCGCCCAAAGCAAGTCCTATCTGCCAAAGATTAATGAATGATAATTGTGGTAAGAATGTAATATAAAGTAAAAGCCACAGCATATCGTGAAATGATGCAAACGAATCTGCAATTTTAGAACAGATTTTCGATAAATGACAGAATTTGTTATACAATAGATTTAGAATGTTTCTTGTGATAAGGTGGAAAGGTAACTCTGGATTTTCTACCTTATTTGAGTTTTATTCTCAATTGATTCGCGTTTTTTTATTGAAAGCATCTGTTTAGAGTAGATAGTACCACGCAGTAAAAACTACTTAAGGGAGTTATCCTTAATGATCGACTTTATATCGGCTTGATCCGGCTTGAGCTAATCACTGCAAATTTAAACACACCTAAAAGACTGTTGTAGAATTGCGGAAGGACGCAATTGCAGTTGCAGAACTGCCGCCTTGAACGTTTCCTAAAACAGTTGCCATTCTGTGATACTTCCATCCAAATGGCATATGGGCAGTTTTGGTTGCTGAGCTGTTGAGCGCTGCTTCATTACTAGGTGGTTTACCGTTAGTAACTACGCCTTCTGCTAATTTTCTTCCACCACGGGCGGGGAAACCTCTTTTGATTCCCCTTAACCGCCCTCTTTTCACTGCTTCCAATATATTACTATTCCCAATAAGCGTGTCAAATGCTATATAAGCATTCTCATATACAGTGGAATTTGTTTTTACCAGTTACTGTGGGACCGAGAAGTTTTGACCGGTATAAGCGAAATACCGGTATAACCGAACTTGTTTGTATGGGAAAGTACGCTTTGGGACTGAAAATCTTGACCGGTATAAACGAAATACCGCTATAACCGAAACCGCTATAAACGAATTCCACTGTACTACGATTGCACCTTATTCTACATCCAATATGCTTCTGAATCGTATTCTTGTTGTTGTCAAGCTATATCTGAGTTACCCGCAGAGATAAACTTCATTCGCCTGTCTGTGTTGTCCTGCCCTCATTCAGAATTTTTTACTTTCACTTTACCTGCCTGAGTTCGTACTTTCACCAACCGAATGGCTCTGTTCAGAACAAGCCATGTTCCCTATTCCGCATTGTGGCGGTCTCCTGCGCCCTCTACCTTGAGGAATAATGCAGCATTTTAACGCGTTATTTGAGTGTAGTATTAGCCAGATTTAGTGGTGATTTTCAGGTTCTTTAGTTGGCCGAAGCACCTCGTGTTATGAAATTCTCTCTTTTTATCCTCCAATGATATTTATTTCACACTTGACGAATATTACGGACAGGTTTATACAGCATAATTTTCACGGAAAGCATAGATGGTTTTTTTGATTCTGCGAACTGGCATTACTTCAAACCATATCAAACTTCAAATCACCTTGATAACGAAGCGCCGCCTGAGAGCGGTGGGATGAACAATAATCACCAAAAAAACCATTTCTTATTATTAACTTATCGCTTTCCCTACAGTAATCAATCGAAAAGAAGAATTCAGTGCAATACATCTTCCTGGATCACTTTCGCCGGCCTCCGTGAGGGCAGTCTGTGCACAATACGTAGAAAAAGTTGTTCGCCGTGTTACCGGAACCGACTGCAGCAGGTTGACTGGGATATCCAAAAACATTGCCAGTGTAAATGACGGGATCAACTTGTGCTTGTTGTGGTACCAAGCAGCTAGAAAGAATGATAACTGCGACCAGCTTGCTGGCAGTGAACATCATTTGAATCATTCAAGGCTTGGGAGTAAGACAGAGGCTTGGGAGTAAGACAAAGGCAGGCAGTCGATGTATCGAACGAGCTGGTTAACACACAACTTGAATTGTCATTCTTCATGGCGATGCTGGCTATTTATCAGATTTCGAACCGGTGTCACCGTAACACACATAACCAGTTTTCTATGCCGCGGTGGCTACAATCCATCCCGGGCCGACCCAGAGGCCACTAAAACAATCAGTGGGCGCTCGCGTCAAAGACAAAACAATATTTTCGCGGTCATTCACGGATGTGCGTTACACAGAAAACTAGCTTGTTATTGGTTAACGCACTCGCGCGCAGGACCACAAACCAAACGACCCTCATATACAGGTTTATCGATAAACCATAACAATATGTCGTGGCTCTGCCGTGCCCAGACGTTGCCTTGTTTCATCTATCAAAGATCGTATATTGGAACCGTGTGACGAATTTGGGCGTTGTTCTTTTATTCACTGCAGAGCGATACAGCAGCATATTGAATGAGTGATTGGAGAGGTTGGAGAACTGGAAAAAACTTGCTTTCTTTGTTATAAAGGAAGGAACTGAGCTTGCTTCCTGGTCGACCAAAGCAAGTCATATTTGCTAAAGATAATGAATGGTAATTATAAAAAGAAAGTGACATAAATTTAAAAAAGCCATATCATACCGTTTGATATTGTAATCAAATCTGCAGTTTCAGTCTAGATTTTTTAAAACTGCAGTATCTGTCCTCTAATAGCTACAGAATATTTATTGCAATTGAATGAGATAATAACCCATTATCTATTTGTATAACTTTCCTTATTCTTGAGTGATTCGCGCATTTTTTGATATTGTTTATTTCGAGTCGATAGTAACATTCAGCAAAAATTGCTCTAGGGAATGGTCGCCAACCATCGACATTGCACTAGTTCAATGTTACTCATAGTAAGATATCCAGTTGTCCGGCTAGAGTTAAGCGCTGCAAATTTAAACACACCTCAAATGCTGTTGTAAAATAGCGGAAGGGCCAATTCCTGCTGCAGAACTGTCGTGTTGAGCATTTTCCAAACCAGCTACCACTGAGACATATCTCTATCAGAATGGAAGATGGGCAACTTTGGTAGTAGATCTGTTGAGCGCTGCATTGCTATTGGATGACTCACTGCTAACAACTGCTCCGGCTGCCGATTTTCTACCAACTCCGTCGGCTGAGATATCTCTTCTGACCCCCTTTATCGTCAACCTTTCGCAGCTTCCAGTATACCAACATTTCCATCAAGCGTGTAAGGTGCTATAAGAGCATTCTCAGTTAGTGCGATTGCGCTTTATTTTTCATCCACTCTACTTTCGAATCGCTTTTGTTTTTGTTGCTGTTTAGTTTTGCTCTGAATCATCCGCAGAAATAAATTTCACCCACCCGTCTGTGTAGTTCTGCAGCGTTCAGAAGAATTATTATTAGTGTGGGGAAAAAGTTTCTTCCTTCTTGTGCACTCAGTTTGAATGCGTGTTACTCCATAAAAATGCAACCGATTTGAATGGGGCTTTTTTCCTCTGATAGAAAAACTTCTAACTTAGATTTTCTCTCTTTTATCATAATAATGTGATCACAATAACTTATTTTACGAACCTTCAACTGAAAGACACAATTCTACAGTTTCACGCGTTTTTACTGCGAACAGACCAAATGAGCAAGAACCGCCCGAAAATGCGGAATTGTGCCTTTCAGTTGAAGGTTTATCCAGACATAGTGGGCGTTCCCAGTTATATTGGCCGCTGCATCATGTGTTGTAAAAATTTCTCTTTTCCACCACGAATGCTATTTACTTCACACTTGAAAAATATTGCAGACACACTTAAATATTTTGTAATACTGAAAGCTCGATAATACCAGTCAGATCAGCTAACTATCACAATACTCTTACAAGCAGTCATCTTGACATCACAAATAGTTTGTCATGACAAGCATTGATGTCCTTAACATGTCGTTAACTGGCATTGCTTCCAACTGCATCATACTTCAAATCACATGCCTTATCGAAGTGCTGCCTGATGGCAGGGGTGTAAACAACATTCACCCTAACATCTGTTACTGTTAGTTAATCACTTCCGCGACAGTAATCAACGGAAAAAACAGTTCAGTAAATTACATATTCCAAGATCGCTTTCGTCGGCGTCCGTGACCACAGGTTGTGCATATTAGGTAGAAAAAGTCGTTGTTCGCAACAGTGGGACCAACTGCACCAGGGTGACTGGGATATCCAAAAATATCATTGCCGTATATGTCGGGACGGGCTTGCACTTGTTGTAGTAGCAAGCAGCTGAAGATGATGAGAACTGCGACCAGCTTTCCAGTGGTGGTCATCTTCTTGAATTCTTCGAAGCCTCACAGTAAGACAAGGGCAGACGGTCGATGTATCAAAAGAGCTGATTGAGAGAGCACACAACTTGAATTGTTATCCTTCATGGCGATACTGACTATTTATCGCATTTCAAACCGGCGTCACTGTAACGCACAATACTAGTTATTTATGCAGCGGTGACATTCTTAATCTTGCGCCGACCCAGAGGCCATTACATCAATCAGTGAACACTCGCAAAACGACAGTTGCGTCGTTATACAAAGAAGTGCGTGAACAGAAAACAAGCTTATTATCTGTTAAAACACTCGTGCACAGGACCACAAACCAAAGAATCATCAGAAATAGGTGTATCGGTGAACTATAACAATAAGTCTTGACTGTGCAGCGCTCAGACTTTGCTGCAAAACTCGTCTCAGGTATCAAAGATCGCAAATAGAGATCATGTGACGTTTCTACGCTTTTTTTATTTCACTACGTAACGTATACGGTACACAGAATATGCGGTTGGAGAGAATTGCGTACTGGCAAAGATCTGTTGTTTTTGCTGTCCAGGAAGGATTAGAGTTTGTTTCCTGGTCGAACAAAGCAAGCACTTGATGCCAGGGAACTATGAATGATGATTTTGATAAGATATTAGCATGACTATAAGCCACAGCACATCATGAAATGCTACAATCAGATATGTAATTTTAGTATGGAAATTTGAGAAATTGCGGAATTTGTTCTGTTGCAGTACTAAAATGATTACTGGGATTGCATGAAATAATAATTTCTTGAGCTTTCTATCTTTTTGTATGGCTTTCGCTATTCTCGAGTGATTCGCGCATTTTTACAGAAACCATTGGTTTATTACGACTGCTCAACAGCTCAACAATTCCCATTTACATTCTTAATTTTTGGTCACACTTACAGGTAAGCACAAAAATGCAGTTACTGTTCATATCACAATATAAACAGTATCAGATATAATAAGAAGCATGGGAGGCAAAAAATTATTGTCATAAAAAGTTCAGACAACTGTTGCATGAAAAAAAATGCTCCAAGCTTCTATATGTAAGGTTCGTCTTCATTTGTACATACGCAAAATGTTTTTAAGTAGCTTTTGTCGTTACTTTATTGGATGTCTGTATTTTTGGACTTAATAGTGACGCTATATTATCTCTTTCCATATTTGTTACGGCCACCACCTTTTATTGCCACTTCATCACTACTCTGAGATATTTCGCGCTTCATCTAGCGCTCGCTACACTTCTCATTTATCAACTCTCTGGGGTTCTTGGTGCTCTGTCCTGCTTATAAAGAGTGATGTGCTGTGACTTTTCTTTACAGAACAAGTATAGTTGACAACAGGTGCACTGCTTTGCCCCATTTCCTGTTTTCAAACACTTGAAATCCGGGTTTAACTCTGTGGCTTTCTTCAGCCCCATTTATCTAGCTGCAGTTCACCTGGAATTTCCATTCCAGTGTTCTCCTTGACGGAAAAAGAATTAGAATTTTCTTAAGTTTCCTTCACCGATTGACAGCCAGCGTTCCATTTGCCATCTAATATTTATTGGCTGGTCCTCTGAGGACTGATTCTGTTGCTCTGCGCCTAAGCCAAATTGCCCGTGAACATTCACGCGCAGTCTCAATGCAGTACTAGTAAGACATACCGTATTTATGGAAAGAGCGGTACAGTACCACTATTGTTTCAACCCCTCTCTACCTTGTACCACTATTTCAGCCTGTGCAGTCAATTTCGCGAGTATTCTAATTCTGTGAATACGAAAGTGAGCGTTTTTGGGAACTTTAGTTGACCGATGTACTACGTGTTGCTAACTTCCCCCTTCTCTTTCGCAAACAAGATTTATTTCACATTTCGCATGTATAAGAGACAGACTTATACATTTCGTAATACTAAGGGAAAGATGATCCCAGTGAGAACGGTGAGCTCTCACATGACTTACACGTGAGTCCCTTCATTTTAAAAATAGTTCGCTCCAAATAGCACAACAGTGAATAGTTATATGCTGTGAGCAGGTGTTGCTTTGAGACGCAAAAAATCATCCGCGTTAACGAAGCGCCGTCTGATAGCAGTGGTATAAACAACATTCACCCTAACATCTGTTTTTTACTGTTAGCTGATCACTTCCGCGACAGTAATAACGGAAAAAACAGTTCAGTAAATTACATATTCCAAGATCGCTTTCGTCGGCGTCCGTGACCACAGGTTGTGCATATTAGGTAGAAAAAGTCGTTGTTCGCAACACCGGGACCAACTGCACCAGGGTGAGTGGGATATCCAAAAATATCATTGCCGTATGGAGCAGGACGCGCTTGCCCTTGTTGTAGTAGCAAGCAGCTGGAGAGGATGAGAACTGCGATCAGCTTTCCGGTAACGGTCATCATTTTGAATTCTTCAAAGCCTCACAGTAAGGCAAGGGCAGACGGTCGATGTATCAAAAGAGCTGATTGAGAACACACAACTTGAATTGTTATCCTTCATGGCGATACTGACTATTTATCACATTTCACACCGGCGTCACTGTAACGCACAATACTAGTTATTCATGAAGTGTTGACTATAATTATCCTGCGCTGACTCAGAGGCCATTACAACAACCAATAAACACTCGCGCCAAATAGAAAACGACAGTCTCGCGGTCATACGTGGAACGTTAACAGAAAACAGGCTTGTTTTCTGTTAACACACTCGCGCGCAGGACCGCATACCAAAAAACCTTCAGAACCAGGTTAATCAATGAACCATAACAATACGTCTTGACTTTGCCGCCCCCGTACGTTACTGTAAAACTCATCTCGTCTATCAAAGATCGTATGTTGAGACCATGTGACGTTTGAACGCGTTTATTTGCACGCGCGTAGCGCGTGCTTATTCTTCTGGTCGCTCAAAAGTGAGGTTTGCAAACATAACGCACCATGTTTTCGCATGGAAGCAGATGTCTGTAAGCGCTAAATATGATCGTCTCGGGAGTAATTTAGCACCCTGATTTGAATGAGCGCATCAGTTTTTTACATACATCGCTCATTCGCAGGGAAAATTGCTTCGAAAATCGCACTTTTCACGATTTCTCATGGCGTTTTCTTCTTTTCGAGAGCTGAACGAGCTAAGTAACATAGAACGTTAATTTTGATAGCTTAGCGCACTTGGGCGTCAAGTTTCGCTCGCTTGATCTACTTATTGGCGACTGTGACATCAAAACAACCGCACCCACCCAGAGGCCCTCTTTAGGGCCACGACTCCGCAGTGAATCACAGGGACTGGCAGCTGTCCCTGCCCCAAGGCTGCTACGAAGAAAAAAAAGACCACGAAGATCGTCACACTCAATTGTCGCACATTGAAGAGCCCGGCACAGCAGCATCTTCTCGCTAAGTTGCTCAACGACCTTAACACTCTTATTGCCTTCCTCCAAGAATGTCAACTAAGGGGCCAACCATTCAAAAGCCCAGTAGTAATGTGGGATCACGCGAAAGTTTACTGTCTAAAGCATCAGGGACTAAGATTTGTTCGCTCAATCAATTATCGCTGAGAATGCTAAAATATATCAAAAACACGTTTTGCATAGTAAATTGTCTAGCTGTTTTAGACTACCGTTTGGCGTTAATTGTACATCAAATGATGGTGGTTTTTTAGATTATTCGATAGCTTACAATTTTCACCTGCTTGAGTTCGAATCAAGTATATTGCCCATGCTTTTGCTCTTTCGAAGACATTGTATTTCGATTACACGCAGCTACAGTGGAAACCGAGTGAGTGCACATGTTTTGCAAGCTCCATGATCAACATTTATATTGAATCATTTCTGGATTCGTGCAGAAAGTCTTCTGCCTAGTCGATGTGCATTTTTAAAGCGATTTCTACTGTCCTTATCATGTTATCTTAAATTCTGCCAATGTCGCAGACATTTTACGAAAGATAAACCATACAGAAATTGTAAGCTCAGTGCTCAATTGAGTGAAAAAAACGCGACAACTCCTTCACCATATGAAGGCTTCCTTCTCGAATGCTGTCGTATTATATCAGCTCTATAAAGCATACCATATTTGTTACTTGAAGTAATATGAATGTTAATATTGTTGTCGCTTTCTGTAACACCCGCGTGCACTCCTTCATCATATGAAGGCTTCTTGCT
>NIUQ01005469.1:0-10703 GCA_002796945.1 Plectus sambesii
TTCCCTCCTCAAACCGCCACTCGACCGCCGTCGCCGCAAATGCCATCCGACCGCCCGACTTATTCGAGCACCGCCGACGGAAAGCGGTTGTTGCTGTGCACGTTTCGGCTCGCCTCTTGACCACTGCAGTCCTGTGCGTATCGATTTCAACCAGCAACTACTGTCCTGATTATATATTGATTTGCTCGTAAAAATCAACTTCTCCCATAATCGCTTGATCTGTGTTCGTCCAAAATTGCTCTTTGAAGCATTAGAATGGGAGCGAACGTTCTTCATCAGATACGATGCCATATGGTTACGGTCCCATGCCTGTTGAGAACTTGCAATGCCCTAGTATGACGTTTTCTTTTCAACGACAATCAAAAGCACAAGGGTTTGGTTCAAAAATCATAGTGTTGAAGAAATGAGATCATAAAGGTGTAAAATTTGAGGTAAACTTAAAGCATGATTTTTATAATATTGTAGTTAAATTCATTCCCGAAACACTGAAAAGTTGGGACCATAAATGAACCAAGGCAAGTGCTCGTTTTTTGTGAAAAATGTTGAGATTTTATTCACTTCGATTTGTTACAAAAGTAACATAATTATTGAAGAATATACGTATCACTGATTAATAGATCGAATTTTGCATTGCGATCGTACAACAATACACGAGAGGCTTGCGTAAAACGTACGGAAATAATAAGAATGCGATGACACTAAGTTTCTACCCCACCCAAGCTCGTTGAAAATAATACAGAAAAGATGGCGATGAGAGCGCATAAAACTGTACATTAGGCATTTGCGATAAGTACACAACGGCTGAGAAAACGGAGAGCAAACTACAAAGTACAAACAATGCACGGGGAGCGGAAGGCGAAATGAGCTACATACATGCAAGGCATACAGATATATATATATATAATATACATTTTATATTCATAATGCTTCTTTGTATAGTGTCGCAAACGTGATCGACCGGTCAAGTTTCTCTAATCATCGTCCATCATCAAATTGTTGAAAAGTTGATCGGTGGCGTTGTTCTTCCTCTCCTTCATGTACTGCTCTTTCCTCAAGCACTTTGGACACGGCCTGTTCTTGATGCACCCCTGATGATACACCGAGAAGCACTTGGTGCACTGAAAGAGAATCATTTATTTCAATTCCCGCCAAATCAGTCGTGGTCTTCAGGCTTTGAAAATCAAACTCACTAATAGATTTTTCACGTTGAAAAGGAAGATGAATTGGTGAGAGATGGTGAATTTTACATACTTAAACCAGCTATACTTAACAAGCTTATACAAATACTCACTGTTGAACATCACAACGAAGAAAGAATGGGAAAAGCCGACCAACCCTGAACGTGGTCTCGACTTGGAAGGGATAGATGATTTGCTTGTGGGTGCAAATCTCGCAGATGAATCCCTTCTGGACGCAGAGTCGACATTGCTCCACATGTTTCACAGCGTAAGCAATCACTGATAGTAAGTGCTTCTCCAGAACACCCGTAGACGCGTTGATCAAGTCCTGAAAATAATTAAGCTCTCGTGAACAATTATGTCATTTTTACACCAACACTTACTAGCGCAAGCTTTAATCGGAAAATGCTCTAGTTTACATCGCAATATGTTGGCACGGCAGTTTTAGCGGGAAAATGAGCGAGTATTAACCAAACTATGATAAAGTCTCAACACAAAAGTGAAACATGTTTCTTAAAACGCACGAAATTAGAATATTATAAAAAGTGGCGCAATTAAGAAGACTATTGTGCCTACGCGTCAGACGTCGCACTGCATAACTATCCGACCTCAAACCAAAACTGCTAAGCTCAGTTGAAGTGAATATGGTTCAATCTTTTCTCACAGTTCATATAAGTTAGCAACTTGAATATACTCGAAAATACCAAAAAGATAGCAGAAGATGGGCTTACATTTACGGAGAACAAGTGAATATCGTTGTAGAGGTACTCTTTCGGCCATACTCGTCGTCGGAGATCGTCGGCGACCGACTCCTTGCAGGTCAGCAGGTACATAGCGACGAGACTCAGCTTCTCCCGAAGCATCTAAAATAATAAATTATTACGACCGTCGTCATACTGCTGCAATGCTTAGCCCTTTTCGCTGTTCAAAATTACAGACTCAAATGCAGAAAAGGGTGGGAAATATGAACCATCAGGCATCCAAGTTTGTTAGAGAATGAAAAAGTAAAGGGTGTTCCAGAGATAGCTAAGCATATTCTTAATTTGCCCAAGCCAGTCAACATAATATTTCTTACGTAACCGAAAGCTATCATACAAGAGGCATATGCAAAACTAATCAAAAATGGCGACGTACATGAACAGTGGCCATTTCGGGAATGGCTTCGTAGAGCGTGGGGTTGACCTGATCCAGACGAATGAGTGGGCGATCGGCGACGTGATCCACGAAAGACTTGCTCGGACGAGACACTAAAAACGATCGCATTTTACTATAGGAACGAGCAATGCTGCTGTATTGTACTGCTATTATCATCCTTTGCAGCACACTTGTCACAGAGTCCTATAGTACCACAATCAATCCATTCCCACCCTTTTTCCTCACGCATACACGGTTTCGGTGCGAATACTTCAAAAAAAAATGGAATGATTCGATGTCCATGCAAAATGGGGTCTACAGAGGACGTTGAATGCATATTTTGCATGAAAGATTCGCTTTTAATATTTCTTAAGACGTCGCGCGTTTAGAAAAACAACCACTAAGTACAGCAAATAGTAAAATAAATAAAGAGTTTTATCGAACCTGGCTTGAGACTCAAATCCCACGAATGGATCATCCTAGCCGGCACAATCATTTCGTCCTTCCGCTGGCAGTCGGGGCAGTAGTACTTGCCGTCGAAAGAGCAGGTTCTAAACAAGAATATTGTAATTGGGTTCCTTCCAGGCAATCTGTTTCTTGCATTATTTGCAAAACTAAATGAAGCACTTTTTGCGTTACAATACGAAGTGACGATACTATTAATAGGTTTCTCAGTGAATTCGTCGCTTCAGTATAACATCAGGTTCTCTTAAGCGTTACAGCAGAGTGCAGAAATAAAGAAAAGTCACTGTTATCTCCTATTACTATAATTATTTTTGCATTGTCATCATCATTGATGTTATAAAAAGATAGTTTAATTTTAGCCAAGAATGCCTGAATTCGTAGCTTAAAAGAGCGCGACTTACTTCCAGGGCCCATATATGAGTCCAATGCTACGCCGACAAGAGGGACACTGGTAATTCTGCAAGTCGAGTCCCTCTTCGGGAGCGATTCGCGTCAACAATGGCAGTCGATCAGAGGAGATTCCGCACTCATCCATGCCGCTCACTTGCGATGAGTCAATCACAACGTATTCCTATAAGGAATCGATCATAACGCACTTTTAATAATAGTCGACTGCGTCAATTAAAGGCACAATTAAGACGCGCTTAATATTAATTAAGACGTTAATCATTCGTCGATTAACTATAGTCACAGCGACTATTCACCTAGCCCATTACATATCGAGTAATTTAGTTTAAATTTTACTTGAAGCCGTATGCAAGCTAAGCTATATCCCCAAATAACGACTTATGCGAGCGCAGGCACGCGATGTGAATCCGTTCTCCAAAAAATTAATCATTGCATCACGCTTGAGCTTAACCCCAAAACCTTCGCAGTGCGCCTCTACCATTAATCAGTGAATAAAAGCATTTGATTTGGGGTACGTCGAAACGCGATCAAGGAAATCAGAGAAAAGTTAATCGAAAACTCTAAAAGAAACTCTCTCTAACCTCCGACATTAGCCCACCTACTCATCCTTCTAAAAACCCTGGTGCCCGGAACTAACACCCCACCAACCGTCTAAATACAGCAAATTATTATGACACCCCCACTGTGCTCGCAAATTATGCGTTATCAAACCAACAGAGTGAGGTGTAAAAATAATTTACTGTATTTAGACGGTTGGTGGGGTGTAAGGTACCGCCAGGAAAAATCCTACTTACATCGAGATTGATGCTCGTGAGTCGGCGATTGGAGACGCCGGCATCGGGTGGGAGGACGGTGCGGGCGGCGGCGAGAGCCGCTTCGTCGGCGTTCTCATCGATAGACGCGCGGCCAACTTCGATCGGAGTCTCCGACCGGTCGTTGACTGTATCGGCGAATCGACCGCTATCCAATCGGTTGCGGACTTTCGTCTCCGGCGCCGGCGAGTCGACAAGCCCCAGCCGGTAGCTCAGCGCGTTCCGCAACACCGCGTCAAAGTTCTCCGGGGTCGAGTCTGACGTCGTGTCCGCTGGGTCGTCGGTCGTCGCGTTTAGTGACGAAAATCGGATGCGGTCTTCTTCTATCACCTACAAAATGAAGTTTACATTGTAATTGAGGAGCAGCTCCTATCGATCAACTTAGTTTAGGCACAGCAAGTTACGTACAATTAGCACAGCGGGCATTTTTCAATTTCCCAAATCGAAATCGGCAATTGATCAATCATTTTTTCTCTCGCAAACTACGTATTGATAAGCACGGAACTCAAAAAATTAGATGAATCTTCTCACCTCTCTTGAACCCCATCCTTTGCCAAAGAGACTGTTGCCAGACTGATTAAAAATGCTGTCGTTCAGTGCCGCAATCATCAGCTCATCGCCCAGCGACTTTGGTTCCCCATCGTTCAATTCCTAAATGACGTATGATGTACAGTGAAATTCACTTATAACGGTATCGGTTATTCCGGTATTTCACTTATACCGGTAATTTTTGTCGGTCCCAAAGTGCATCTCCCCATAAAAATAATTTCGGTTATACCGGTAATTTTTGCCGGTCCCTCGAATACCGGTATAAGTGAATTCCACTGTAATTCGCGTATTGACGTAATCGCAGTATAAATACGGTGTTTTCACATAAGTAATGTCAATTTTTAATATACGAAATGATTATACAAGATCTGTGAAACTTTAGTTAGTAACATAATCACCCTCTCTTTAAATAACATAGTCTCATATACGCGGAAACTGTGTCAGTGCCCTGCTTGTATAAACTGGCCGGCTTTGAGTATAAAAATACATTACTTATGTTACAACCCACTCTAATGTTCATCGATCGACGTATTGTAACGATGATTGTGCACTGGCCAAACATAAGAGATGCAAGATAGCGCACTCTGTACTATGCCAATCATCGAGACAAGCCAAGCTCGCCAACTTTCAATAGAGTTACACCTTTTGTTTAAAAATTTCAGTTCATACCACTTCCACTTAAATAAGGACATTTTTCAATTCAAAGCGAACATTATCTTTAATGATGTGACTGAGAACATGTCCTTATTTGAATTGGAAAGTGTCGTTATTAAAGTGTAAATGGTCCATTAAACCTTTAATTTGAAATATCGAAAAGAAAAAGACACACTTACCAGCGATCTAGTAAATTTGATTGGAATGGATTCTGCAGCGCCCATATTTTCCTCAGGCGCTGAATCGTTGAGAGTTTCAGTGTTGTCTTTGCCCACAGGTGAGTCAGCTAAAACGACCGAAATAGAAGTTTCTATTGACACACTTTCTCGATAAATTATTCAGAAAATCTAGCTCGCGTACAGTCGCGATCGATGTATCATTCAACCTTCGTCTCACATTCTAACGCAGAATCAAGAATAGATTCTTGGTTAATGATGGATTATAAACTAGTCTTATGACGAGAACACTATATCTGGGAATGCATAAAGTTAACGCTACCATGCGCGATTATAAGCTATTCTTTAACTCCCAAAATGCACGCTAGGGATTATTATTTGAATAACTGCATAAAACTTAAGCACTAAAAATTAGGCCATTTTCGGCATAATTTTGTGAACACGGCTAGCTAATACAATAAAGGTATCCATAAATAAGGAATAAAGGCACTCATTTTTAATTTCCCGTTACCCTTTGACTGCATTGCACCTCGACACCCGCGGGTGTTAATGAGGGGCGTACATTATAGCTTCAAAACTCTGCTTTCAATTTCTTCAATTGGATATGTCTGCACAAGTGAGGCGCTATTCAAGTAGCCAATCGCAGACAACGTCCCATTAATTAACATTCGGAGGCGGTTTAGATCTGATTTCGTGATCATCTCTTTAATTATCGTATCGCAAGTTTAAAAACCTATTTATAACTCTTATAATCCAAATTATACGCCATCTACTACCTAAGCCGAGCGCGTAATCCGACAAATACGACTATAAACAAACGAAGGATCGCAGTCAAACAGAAGCCTCCTCCCCCGGTCCCCAATCTTAACTCCTACGCAAAGAACGCCGCACAGTCACAATTTTGACAACGCTTATCGCCTCATAAAGCGACGCAAGAGTTAGCCAATGCTATAGGACTACAATAGGGGCGTTCATTTCAGAACAATGGCACAGCTCAGCATGCGTTAATCATTTGCTGATAGCACGCTCTGTAACCATAGGTATCTGCTCTTTACAGCATGATCGCTACTAAACTTTGCTTTTTCCTATCTTTTGGGCGCGATACTGCTTAAGTTCATAAAACCTCGTGCCAATAGCAGCATCATCATGTGAGAGAATGCGATAAGCACCTGCCCAAAAACGGTCATCACTGTCTAAAAACGTTGCCCAAGTCGACTTTGACCCGAAGCGCGCAAGACCTTTAAGAAACCAAGAATCGATGATCGGAATTGATTGATAAGTTAGGAGCAGTTGAGAGAAGCGAATTCGACTCCTGCTCTACAAATTTGCTTAGGGTGGCCTCAATTCCTTCGAGTTCCTCTTATTCGTCAAGTCAGAAGAAATAATGGATCCGTTTCATATGGCGCTTTTGAACTAAACTTGAATTAATGTTCAAAACGTCTTTTCAAAAACTTCTTTTAAATAAAGATATGGAAGCTTTTGAAAAGACTTTTCGAACAGCCTAATACTATTCTGTCACTGTGCAAGGGGACGAGGAGGGAGTTGGACAGAAGTTGATGATAGTGAGACAGCAAAAATGATGATACGACCGGGTAGGAGAAGTGCAAAGAGACCAAAGTGACGCATACTAGACTGCAACCGTGACTATGCACCTGTCGAACAGGAAGTAAGAAGTAGATCACCAGCTGGCGCTGAACCATCTACTTAACACAATGCAAAAGAACACTTCCAAATACGACACTAATCATAGCACGTGAAATAAATCCTCCCCAAATATGCGACTACATAAATTCGTGCATAATGTACTCAAAGCATCACGTGCGGTAAAAAGGGCATCAAATAAAACTACGAACCAGGCGATTGGTCGACGGAGTCGAGCTTCTCGCGGGCGGTGACAAAAGTGTCATCGAGTTCGCCGAAAGGAGTAGGCGGGGCTATCAGCTGACTGCGCTCGCCGTCCTCTTCAACACCATCGTCATCTTGATTCAGGGTGGTTTGGGCGTTCAGAAAGACGTGCTGGTCGTCACTGACGTCATCAATGATGTCATCATTTGAGGTGCCCACGGCGGTGCTGAGCGTCAGATCGCAGACGTCCGTCTGGGCGCCCGAGTCGGTCGCCGTTTGACAGCCGAAATCGCTCACTGTAATCGACGGCGGCGGCGGCTGCGATGAGAAGGATCCGCTTGGCGACGAGCGAGTGGCCGACCGCGAATGCCGATGGACGACTACCTGCAAAGAATGACAAGAATGCATAAGCTCTCATATTATTAGCAAACGCGATATAAATAGATCCGGTTACTAGTATAAAGTTTGGACATAAGGACGCTGCGCTTTGGAATGAATCATTCTCAGTTTTTCCCGTATAAAGCAGCCTACTTTGCGAAGCACACCCAAATAGTACAAATGATAAGAATGCATCGCATTAATTAACGCACATCTAGGCCGTACACTATTTCCCACTCCTCCGATTAATACCTCATCTGAATATAACTTGAAATTGCACTGATTTCAGCAGTAACTCAGATTTTAATGCTCTTCTTTTGATGTGTCCATCGATATGTTCAAATTATTGCGGCACGCTCGCAAAGCACAAGTGCTACGGCCTATTTATAGTTACAAAGACTCAACGGTTTCCATTTCAAAATGCTCGCAGAGTCACGATTATCGATTGCTTGACAACATTACAAGATAATTCTTAAATGTGTCTTCAGCATAAGTTTCGAAACTAAAACCGTGCAAACCTTTAACTTTTAACAGACGTTAACTTAAGTAAATTTTTGATAAATCCAACATGTGACTGTGCGCAACATCTAGGATCCCACTTATGATGCGGGGAATGGCTCTAAAGATCGTCATAAATGTTTATATCGTGTCGAGAGTTGCTTACATGCAACCAAACGCCCCTTTCCCTTCGCCGCTGAACGCGCGTTAATGCATTGTGGCGCGCTATTAGTAAATAAACGCTTACGCATATATTACGCGTCGCATTAAGTGTCAAAACGAGACGGGCCAAGCGACTGGGCAAGAAGGTTATCTCGCTTCGTTCGCTTGACTCAAGATACGTTAGAGAGCGGTGGGGGCTCGCAATCTCAACACAACATTTCGCAACATAAAGGCCGACAACAAAGCAAGCGCGTGGGCCGATGCGACAAAAAGTCGCCCCGTCACTTCGTTGCCGTAAGAATATGTCAAACAACACCTTCACATGATATCTGGGCAGCAAACTGAACGACTTAAATGAGCGCTGCTAAGCCGTATTACGCCCCGCATTACTCCTTTAATAAACGTTTGATCGGAATGCAGAGGGGTTATCGCGCGCCAACAACTAACTTGATAATATAGGGCGCGTATAAGGAGAAAGGGGTGAATTTATTGTCAAATAACTTTGCTAAAAATACACTATTTAAACAGATATTCATCATTCTTAAATGTTAGGAATGCTTTCAAATCAGCAAATTTATTCATTTGGTTTCGTTAAAGTGAAGAATTTTATTGCATACAAAAGAAGTAAATTTGCGCTTTAAATGCATTTGCTTATCATTCACTCATTCTATTTACACCATTTCCACTTTAAAATGAACATTTTCCATTTCAAAGAGGATATCAACCAATTCAACTTAACATTTTAAAATGTTCTCTCTGACTTAAAAAGCGTTGAATTTCATTTGAAAAATGTCCTGATTAGAGTCGAAACGATATATCAAATAAACGACGCCAAAGACAGACCTGTCCCATGTCAGAAGCGATGCCAGAGTCGGAGAAACCCTCACGTTCATCGGTGGTGGGGTTGGGAGTGCTGGTGGAGGTCTGCGAGCCGGCCCTAGCACGCGGGTAGCGCATAGCTTCCTGGAACTTGCCGTCCATCATCGAAGGGTGCGAGTAGACGGACGACGCGTCCTCATCCTCGCTAAATGCACCTGAAAGGGGGTGAGTAATTAACTGCTTGTTTGTACGGTTAAAACTCGCCGATGACGAAGGAGTTGAGGTTAATAGTATTCGCAAAGAAAAGGGAGTTCATCATCGCCAACTACGGTTTTAAGTCTACTTTCTTTTGCTGATCGAAAGAAAGCGAGCAATCTCCCCCGTCACAAAACCACTCTTAGCGCTGTTCAAAAAACACCCTTCCAACCTAACCAGCCTATCCACAAGTAGTCATCAACCAGAACCCCGTAACAGTCACCGCTAACGACAACAAACGACAGCAAACAAATCATCGGCGTAAAGCTGACCAATGCAGTGTGTGAATACCACACATAAGCGGGATGAGAATAAATAATATTTACCTTTGGGTGTATGGCGACCGGGAAGGCAGAGCGGACTTTTTGCATAGGCGCTAGGCGACGGCGGCGGGAAGCTGTCGTTTTCCAGACCTTCGTACTCCAAAGCGGACACTCCCATCGGTATGTCGTCCTCCGGGATGTCTTCCATTTCCACCACTATCCCCGATGAACCCGTTCGCTTTCGAGCCGACACTGCAATCATTAGTTCATTTGCAATCACGTCGCTTGGATGTAATTATAGTGGCATTCATAGTAACCAACAACCGATAGATTGCTTGCCCGCTGCGGTAATCATCTATGCTGATACACTATTTCTGTTTTAATAAGGACACTTTCCGAGTCGAATCAATATAAGAAATGTCCTTTTTTATTTGGAAAGTTGCTTGAATTATGAAACTACGAAGAAAAGAGTGCAAAAGATTCTGTCGTTTTGATCTGCAGAAAAAACAACGTGATATTTTTTGTATCATGAAGAGATTGGGGATGAGAAACTATTAGAGCAGATATAGTGCATAATCCGTTAAAATATGAGCAAGCGCAGAACATAAAAAAATGTAAACTGGCTCTCGAATCATGTGTTTGTCGCAGCTGACAGTGCATATGCGAGTCCCTTATTTCTCGTTAACATTTCAAGAGAACATCCATGCATGATGCAGACTATTGCAGCTCTGGCTCGAACCCAAAACCTTCAAGCTTATTTGTGTTTTACTCCAAGCACATTTGCAGCGCGATCATCACAAACCGTCAAAAGGCCGTCAGACTTTCCCTTCATTTTCAAAACCGCAGTCAAAATTGAAAAGCGCTTAACACCAAGTCGCCCCCGACCGGAATATGCCAAGAAGCGCCTTTCGCGCCAATCACCACAATCAGCATTCGACCGCACAAAACCCACGCTATACTCACGTGCCTCATTGGAGCGTTGTCAAAAACGGCGATTCAATGATAAGTGCTGACATACTTTTCGACGCTTCTCCGCGTATCAGTCCGGCGAGGATAAGGGGAGTGGGCGTCCAGCTGTTGAGGAAACTGCTGTTGACCGGCGCGTTG
>NIUQ01005470.1:0-10770 GCA_002796945.1 Plectus sambesii
GCGAAGAACGTTTACGACTTTGCAACAAGCGGCGCGTCCGTCCGCGTCCAGTCGGCTCGCTTCACATCTCTCTGCTTTTGCAATGCAGCCCACCATCCGTGCAAAATCGTATAGCGTTCGTCCCAATAAAGATTACAGATTTACTTCCTTTTAGAAAAAGCAGGATGCTATGCGACCAGGACAGAGCCCGTGTATGGCGTTATACTTGACGCGTGCACGCACAAAATTGGGGCCGTTACAAGCTTGAAAACTTGACATAAACATTGTTGAAGCATGTTTATATTAAATGGTTGATCGCATCTAGAGGAATTCGGCAAGACAGAAAAAATGATAATAGCATTGTTCAATGCCTTGTTTTCCTATATCACTAACAGAAGAGTTTGAGATACTCCAGTTTGCAACGCGCGCTCCCAAGCAGCGTAGGCGGAGGTTTATAATTACAGGGTACGGAAGGAAAGGCTTTCAGGTATATAATGCCTACTCATACTTGACGATCTATTTTAAAACACGTCGTCTGAATACACGATGCTTTGCCACTATGTAGCAAAAATGTTCCCATCATTCGAGGCCGACTTTCCGCTCTGGTACAAGATCACATTGGGGCGTCCGAGGTGATTTATGGATCCGTTCCAGACAGCCGCGCTTGGCGGGTTTCCTATAGACCTAATAGCATTCGTTTAGAACACTAACGAGCTATTGTCCCAGCTGAACTCTATCCTAGTCATCCATAACTATACCAGAGTTTGCGAAATAAACATGCGAGACGACATGCTAGCAAGTCAAAATTTGGCACATATTCAAACAGAAAACATACACTGGCGAATACTAACAAGTTTCGAGACTCCACCGACTGAAAGGGTGTATAAAGAATATTTTTCATTGAAGCCGTATTCAAAAAGATTACAATTACGGATAAGATGTACCTGAGCATCTTTCGTGAGGGTCGGTGCTTTCTTGCCCGCTGTTGAATGCTTTTCGAATATGGTCACTGCAGAAGATGAAATTGACGTGCCATTAGACGATACCTGATCTAAAAAATTCCTTCAATTCACAAGCAATTGAAGGAGACTTGGACAGTAATCACAATCATAAAAGACAAAAAGAACAACGCCTTGAGAAAGGACAAAGTGAAACAAAAAACGTCGAAAATCACCGAAAGATTTCAATCAAAGACTGACCATTTAATGCCGAGAAGCTGCTATGTTGCGCGCATTGAAGAGAGGGGAAAGTGAGTGCACTACAGAAATAATCGACTGAGCAGGCGCGTAAGTCAGCCGCCACAGGTCGGCGCTCTCTTCTTCGTCGCCGGCGAGCGCAGAAACCCCCCGATCGCCGCTGGCTGCCGGCCGTTCGGCGCCCATAAATCGCCGCGCAAAATTGCCACCTAGCGCTTCGCGCATCCGTTCGCTCCCCTCCTTGGCTTCTTTGACTCTTTCTTCGACCAACGTTTGTCGGCCGCCACCACAGATATACACCACAGATGTTTGTCTCGTATCGCCGATCGCCATCAGCCAACACAAGTCGGGCAAAAAACGCGTCCGCATTGGTTTTTGAAAGCTGTAGACGGGTCACTAGTTAGTTTAGCCGACCAACCATTGCGGCTGCGAAGATTCTGTAGAGACTAGCCATTCCATTATTGATACCTGAACTATCGAAGCGCTCCATAACATTTCGATCATGTTTTGCCGAAGTCCGGTGACCAACGGCTACGTACTATCCCATTATAGTCCCAACCACACTACCGACCCAATTTGAATACAAAAACTGAATTGCGCGCTTTCATTTGATTCAATTCGATTTGAGAACTCGTATCCGTTCACGTTAAAATTCGTTTATTACATCGACACTCGAACGAGCGCAGCGGAGAGAGCCGAAGAAAGTACAAGAGACGGCCGATACCAATTCCAGCACATCACAATCCAAGACAATCGTTCAACACTGCCATATTAATGCAATCGTCTTTATGTTTAATAACGAATATCAACAAGACTGAGCGGCCCGCTACTCGGGGGATACGCTCCAACAAAGCTGTACTTACTAACGGAGGAAACGGCGAGGAATAGCGAAAAATTATGAAGGCTAAGAGAAGTCGCTGAAGCCGTAAGAATGCGCGCAGAACGAGCATGAAAATCATCTGCATAAAGAGGCTGAAGAGTGCTCCGATGGCGGGCGCAGATACAGAAGGAATGGACAAAAGTACAACGCCAAAACAAAGTCCACATTTCCTCATCAATAACAAGAAATCTCGCAGGGCACCATAGTAGGCAAAGACGAGCTCGCTTTTCGGCGCTTGAACACCATTTCCCCCCAAGAATGATAGTAATTTCTTGGCTTGTAAGAGCGTAAATTGATAAAAATAAGCGCAAACAATTTTGAAGCAGTTTTCCTTATTCCATCAAAGATTTCTTGTTACTGATCTGCGAATTTAGACAATATAGAGACAAGCAACAGCAGAACCTGAACAATCACATCTGCATCTGTCTTCGATCCGCCAATCGCAGAAATCAACAAATGCGCAGCAACAACAAGCGCAAGACTGCCCTTTCCCATTCGCTCTATCCGTCCAATCATCTCCGTGATGACGTGCGATGCCTGAAATGACGAAAACTAAGCAGGACGAAAATACAGTGGATTGAAAAAGTATCACACTTAAGTCGCAGTTCCTCTTTAAGCGACGAGAAATGAAAAACCTTGCTTATCACGTACTCTACCCAATGCAGTGTTTTCTATTATGTACTTTAGCATTGCAGTAAGTCATCCCTGCCGCAACACAAAAGTACGTGATATTAAACCAATCGATCGTCTTCATACATTCTCTTTCACCTCAATTCGCCACTATTGCATATTATTTTGTTACCCTTGAATTCAGTTTCGTCTAAGAAGCGTTATAATTGTATGCAAGAATGACGAAATCGAGCGCAAGGGTGGTGAGATGATTTGCAATAGTGACGAATTGAGGTGAAAGGGAGTGCAATTTCACCAACCTGGAGGGCGATGGGCGACGTCGATCTCGCGACGAAGAGAACGACTGCTCGGGTCGACCGCGTCCATCCGATGAGGTACGATAGCGCCGTTTGTAGTCGCCGCCGTTGCTTGCGTAGGGAGATGGGGACCGTTTGCGATGAGACGTCGAAGGGGGCGGTCTAGAGAAGAGTTACAGTGCTAATCGTTTACACCGGTTAATGGAGGCTAGACAACTTTTAAAACCGATAAATTAAGCGATTTATAAGCGAATTTTTTAATATTTCTAAGCGAATATAAGCGATTTATGTCCTCTAAAAATTATAGTAAGGCCGAACAGCCGGTACCAGTCATACCGGACCGCTACAAAGATTATAACTGTAGTAATGGTTGTGATATAAAAGGGTGCCGAGGGGCGTCGGTTGGAAAATTCACCGAGTAAGTCAATCAAAAGCCATTTCAGTCCGCTTGAACAAAATATTTGCTTTCAACTTTACTTGAAACGCGGGAAATAACGCATTTTTAGCATTCAAAACGAACCCCTGATCTTCAAGGGATGAAGATGCGAGTAGCAGCGTACGAGGACGGTACGCCTCACATTCCGGATTGCGTTATAAGACGCCACACGCGCATGCCTTGGTTACATACCGTATCATATGCATGCGCGTATGGCGTGTAATAACGCAATTCCGGAATGTGAGGCGTACCGTCCCCGTACCAGTAGCAGCAGTGTAAGTGCCAAAAGAAAACAGACGCGCGACAGTGCATCCTTAAACACATCGTGAGGCGAGACGAACGAACGGAAAGACAATCGAATCGGCTAAAAGTGTGATGCGCGCCCTTGATGAGAGGAGGAACAAAAAGCGAAAACTCCAGTCGGACTTATTCACTCCAGCAAATCGTGGCACAAGACACCGACCATACCTGCGGTCATCGCGGTGATACGCCGGGGGGCCGTAGTCGGAGTGGGTCGGAACGACGACGGGGAACTTGTGATGTGACATGTAGGCGAAGTGAGGCATGATGGACATCGGGCCGCCGCCCGCACTCGCGTGGTACATCTGCTGCTAAACGAGAAGCGATAATCAGCGATGTACACTAGGATTCGATTATAATAGTCCTGCATATAGTGGATGAATTTGTTGCTAAACGAGAAGCGATAATCAGCGATGTACATTATAATAATTGGTTTATAGTAGTCCGCATATAGTGGTACATCTGCTGCTAAACGAGAAGCGATAATAAACGATTTACAGCAGAATTCGATTATAACAGTCCCGCATATAGTGAATAAATCTGTTGCTAAATGAGAAGCAGAAATCAGCGATGTACAGTAGATTTCGTCTATAGCGAAATCAATGATAATGGTATGTTTCTTATAATGGAAAAGTCTGGCCGATCCCTAATTTTCAGTTTTCATAGCTTTGAACATTCGGCTTTTTATTGATGCGCCTCGGATGCAAGCGATAAATATTTTCAAATCCAAAATCATACCTGTGGCATAAGCTGCATCGGGTTACCGTACGGATCGATGTATGAAGCGTATCCAGACGGCTGCTAAAAAGAAAACGTTATTGGCACATATTTAGAGAAAATCAGAAAGCTTTTCATATTAAATAAACATCAACTGATAAATACAATTTTTTTTCTTAAGCCTTTGTACCGCTTTCGCAGTGTCGGCTTGTTGCTGGTGGGTTGGAAACCCGCCAGTAGGATAGCGACTGTAGAACATCCGGTCGGCCGTCGCATGCCTGTCACCGGGATGATGGGTATGTGGTAACCACCGCAGCATAGCTGCTACCAATTCCCCGACCCACGGAGGGATGAGCACCTTGGTGGGGTGAGGGGCCGCCCTCAGCGGGAATTGAACCCGCGTCCTCGAGACTGATGTGTGATGAGTGATGGTTTTTTAGACCACTACACCAATCGGCCACACCGGTATAACCGAAACTGTTATAAGTGAATTCCACTGTATCGTTAAAAACGATCGCCACATATTCGCAGTTTTATATCGATAGTTTTCCAGTTTCTGGCATTCAATAAAAGTACATTAAACTTCGTTTATGCCGTTATATAGGAAACCGGCAGATTTTGATCGTTAAAAGTGAAATAACGTTACAAGCAAATTCTATTGAACCTTGAAATTTTGTCAATAATGGTAGATGGGGGACCGCCCAAACATGACCAGTATAAGTGAAACTGGTAAAAAGAATTCTATCGTACCTGGAAAAAGATGTTTTCTTTCTTGCAGTACTCGCGCAGTTCATTTCGGGTGAAATGCGGATGAAATTCGCACTGATTCGCTGCCGGTTGGACCTTGGCGTATTTCTTCAGCTCCTCAATGTGGCGAATTTCATAGTTGGATACACCGATGGAGTGGATCTTGCCCTCAGCTGAAATTCGATCAATGAGAGGAATAAAAGTGGAATTCGTTCATATCGCTAAAGAAGAAATCATTTATAGCAGTTTCCCATAGAGCGAGAATTCGCTTATAGCGGCCACGTTTGGCCAGATTGCATTCGCAGGTATATGTGAAACTGTTATAAACGAACTCTACTGCATCACTACTGAATAATGTTTACTTTACGCTAATTATTTTATTAATCAAATTTCGCAATTGTGTGCAAGGATTCAACGAAAATTCACTGTAACGCGTCCATATCAACAGTGAAATGAGTTTAAACTAATGTTTCGCCTAGAATATCTAAATTCATCTAAGATTGATATTGTAGACTATTAATCCTAAGAAAGATATTCAAACCTGAATCAAAATTCAAGAATGGAAATTGTGAAAGAAGTACTATATCACGCTCAACTGCTAAAATCACTACGGAATCTTATGAAAAAGAGTAAAAGAATGAACCTCACCTTGCAATTTCTCTAGCTCTTCATAGGAATCTTTGCGATAAGTGGCGTTTGAGGAGCCGTCATTGGAGGTGCTGGCACCCCATGCGCCTGGATAGTGAATGAGTACTAAGTTGACGTAGTCAGTTTGCAGGAACTTGAGCGATTCTTCAAAAGCCTCACGCGTCGCCTTCCTGTTGTCTCCCTCTGTTAGCAACACTTTTGTTGTGATGAACACATCGGCTCGCTTCAGGTTGTACTTTGGCAGAAATTCCTGTTATCAAATACGTTTATATAACAATTTATATTAATAAGGATACTTTCTAACTTGTAGAGGATATTCTTTCGGTCAAACTGTACAAAAGAGGGTTCTTTTTGATTTGGAAAGGGTCCTTGCTTACGTGGAAATCGCATGTGAAATTTAAAAATTAGCAATAAATATTTCATCTAAAGATGCGTCAGTCTCATAATAATCAAAACCAATATCAGCCCACAACTCTTCTGTACTGATTTTAGTTTGTTCAGTACTGATCCAAATTAGGTTGCTAATTTCAATTAACCCCGTTAACAATAGATTTGACCAACCTGAAGGGCATTGCCGATTTCTTTCTCATTTCCGTAGGCCTTCGCAGTGTCGATGAGACGATAGCCTGCTCCCAGCGCTGCATCAATCGACACACTAATAGCCTCTTGTCCCTTGATCTGATAGGTGCCGAAGCCAACCAGTGGGATTTCATGACCGCTGTTAAGCTTGTAAGTTCCACCAACAATCGCCATTTTCTTATGATCCTGTTGCTACTATAATAAATATTAAATCGCTTTCATATTTCGAAGTCGCGTGTAGCGCGCTTAAGCACAAGATTCTTTAATCATAGTTCGTTAACTATGCATTCAGTTTGAACACAATGTTTATAAATTTGAATGCAAAAGTGACGAATTATGATAGATCCATTAAGAAGATTCAAAAATGTACAAAATCAGTTAATAAAATTCATTCTTTGATACTAAGAGCGCGCTATGGATCTATGCTTGTTCACCTTAAACTCGCTGTTCACTTAGATATAAGGTTAAACATACTTATACCTGCGGTCATTTTACTCGTGTTACTAACGATATCAAATCAACGCGATTCATCTTGAATGACATTGTCACGTTTTCATGCTCGACTAGAGCTCCAGATATCTAATCGCAGATGTCGGAAAAGCTTTGCTTGAGTCCCATTATCGAAAATTAAAGTTGGGTCAAAGTGAGGGTTTGTCTACAGTTTACGATGTCAATAGAGCGTGATTTTAGGGTCCTCTAGCTCTAATAGTCAACTAGAAGCACATATATGGGACTNTGTCGGAAAAGCTTTGCTTGAGTCCCATTATCGAAAATTAAAGTTGGGTCAAAGTGAGGGTTTGTCTACAGTTTACGATGTCAATAGAGCGTGATTTTAGGGTCCTCTAGCTCTAATAGTCAACTAGAAGCACAACTGTTAGACTGTTAGAGCCCAACAACTTTAATTACAGCTTTGGTTCACCCCACCCTGTTAAGATTATGATTTGAACGGCGCGTTACAGCTTAAGTTTGACCGATCGACCGCAGGTATAAGTATGAAACACGACCGCGCAGAGCATATGAAGCGAATAACGTGAACTGAGCGGCGCGCAGACGCAAACGCAGCCACATGACGTCAGTAAAGCGCATTGTCATCACGGTAACACTCGCCAACGTTAAAAGATGGATGGAAAGAGACGTGCGTCGTTATAACACATCAATGATCTGTCTGTCTAGTTGAAACCCGCGAAACTAAGAATAGAACCTAATCAAGAGTACCGTGGGTGGACCTCATACCGGCCGGGACCTCATTTCGGCCACTTCGATAAAAGTGTAAAGTTATGTCCCTAAAGCTAAACAGAATCGAACGAGCGGTATATCAATGGAAAGCCTGAATAATAAGCTTTCTTTTGAGTATAAGATTTATGAGATTCATGCTCTGAATCAAAAAATATGGCCGCCGATTCGAGCACACCCGAATTTTGCAGCAGTTTTTTCCGCGGGAAATAGCGTTAAATTTCTATTGATTATAACTTTTCAAGAAATTACTTTCCAATAAAGCTCTATATATCATTCGAATCTACTTTTGATTGCCATTCTTTTGGTACAACGGACGATTTTATTACATGAATTTAAAATTTCTGAGAAGCTGTCAAAGTGCAAAGTGGCCGGAATGAGGTTCACCTTTTTGCCGTTAAACGGCGTAGGTGCTCGTCTTTCACAGCGTATATCTTCGCTCAAATTTGTCGGTTTGAAATGAAATTTCGTATATACACTCCTTAATAGTCTAGTAATCCCTTCCTATCACAAATTTTTTACCAGAATCTTTAATTTTTAAGTAATCGTGAAAATTCGTGAAAAGTGGCCGAAATCAGGTCCACCCACGGTAGATGTTTACAACTACAAGCACTGAAATGGCCCAAATGGTAAAATGCGCTGTCATCGCTGCTTAATAATCTTTCGAGCATGACGAAGACGGTGCATTGGACGAAAATAGTTCTTGGTTACCCATGGCGAAATTGATCGCCTTTCAAAATATATTAACGTCATTCATTTATGTGCGCACTATTCGAACAAAAGTGGAGTCATTATCCACCTACGTTACGGTGCGCTATTTTCCTCTGTAAGACGCAGGGTGCTACAAAGCTGTTAACGAGCAATTTAAATTAAACAAGTCGTAAAAAAATCACCTCGTGAGCCTAACTTATAGGAGTTGCGTTGGTACTAGAAATCAGGGTAATGCGCGGCACAGTCCTCTCCGACGTTGTCAGCCCATTACACTCTCGGATGATGCTGCGAAAATTGTCGCTTTAATCAACTTGAGTTGCACCACCGCCCTTGAGTCTTTAATGAGATATTGTCATTTATAGCCCAAAGAGCGGCAAAATTTTGTTCTGCTCTCTTTTATTTCTGCTTTACTCTTTCATTGTAGTGATGCACAGGTGGAGTCAGAAGAACAAAATGTTTATTTAAAAGACAATAAGTAAGTGTCATTGCAAGCCAGTGATGTATCGTATTTCTAGTTATATGGACTAAAATAATCTACAGTGACAAGTCTATTAATGGTGTTGCGCGTCTGTGATTCGGAATAAGGCGGGTTTGGTGAAGAGTGATTGGTGTAGACAAATGACTAATGCAGAGTAGATGATGAGACCAGTTTGTACGATTCCATCTTCGTTGAATCTAAAAGAAATGATTTTAATAGAAATATTTAACAGTCGTCATATCCAACAAATACTATGCAAGCGAAGCTGTGCATATTGAAATCGTATTGAGGAAAAATAAGTAATCGTGTTTTCGTGAAAAACACTGATAAGTACATGATAAATGTGTTTGAACAAAAGATGCTCTCTTATTCGTTGAGGAAACAAAAAAAGGGAAGTTTTTATGATTTACCTTTTTAGGCCTTCTTGACCTTGTTGAGGAAGGCGCGTTTCGGGCACGGGCAGTAGGTGGCGTCCTTGCCAGGTGGGCCGTTCGGACCGGGTGGTCCAGCGGGTCCGTTCTGAAATATATGTTTTTATTACGATTAACTTGATTTGAGGTAGGAGAAGTACTCAGAGGAATATTTAAACACCTAACATTAGCAATAATAATGGCAGCATTGATGAAAGCTGTATAGTACATTTGTAGCTTTAAAAGAACATTTTTCATATCTTACATGATATTTTTTATAGTCATTTGTATTGTAAAGCGTCCAGCTTCATTTAAAAAACCTCATTATTAAACTGAAAATGGTATAGATTAACCTGTGCCATAAAGGATCATTTGATTTTGCTCATTTAAAACCGTGCAAAAATTTACCGCACTCAGTTTATTCCGTTATATATTAAAGACAAAAGAAATTTCTTACGTCTCCGTTGGGTCCGCCCTCTCCAGGTTCTCCCGGGGGTCCTTGACGACCCGGTCCACCTTTGTTGCCAGCTCCTCCATCGTTGCCCTTGGGTCCCTTGGGACCGTCGGGGCCGGGGGGTCCAGCTGGACCAGGCTCTCCCTTGCTGCCTTCGGTACCGTCCTGGCCAGGCTCTCCGGCAGCTCCCTCCTTGCCGGCTTCGCCAGCCTGAATCAGACAACAGTTAATAAATGCTTTCACAATTCAAATAGAAAAAAGTCGTACTGGTCCGGCTTCTCCAGCTGGTCCGGGTTGTCCTGCTGGTCCATCTTCGGCGTTGTTTCCTCCAGGGCCAACTGGTCCGTTGACACCAGCGGGGCCAACCTGAAATCGATTGTTTCAAATCAATAATATCTTAATTTGAACGACTTTCATCTCATCCAAGTACTCCTTTTTCATCGTACAATTGCGATCTCATTGAGTCTTCGTTAAGAGTCGACTGGTTTTAAACACCTTGTGAACAATTCAACGTAATAAGACCGATTTTACCTATTTGTTTAAGTATTCACTTTTTCAAAACTTCTAACATTGCTAATAAAAAAAGCATCAGACACTAACCTCTCCAGGTGGGCCGGGTGGTCCAGGAGGACCATGCTTGCAAGCTCGGCACTTCTTGTCGTGATCGTAGTTGATGGCTAAATTTAATATCATTTAGCGTCAAAATATCCAATGCGCAAATAGGTAATATTAGTGAACCATTGTTTTCTACTCTCTCCCAATGAATACACTGAAGATTCTCATCGAAATTCATCTGGAGATTCATTTGATATGCTCGATTCTATCAACGATAATCAATGCATATGCCTTTTCGTAAAAAATTTGCCTTAACTTCATCCGCCCCGCTCGAAAAATTGTGATTGGAGAGGAAGTAGGGCTTACCAGGGAAGTTGCCTTCAAGACCAGGAGCACCGGCTGGGCCGCGCTCTCCGGGTGGGCCGTCGGCGCCTGGCTCGCCAGGGGGTCCCGGGGGACCGGGTGGGCACTTGCGGTTGTCATCGCAGTTGCACTGTCCTGCCTGACGCTTCTCGATACGA
>NIUQ01005471.1:0-18939 GCA_002796945.1 Plectus sambesii
GTAGATGAACGAATCCGACTTCATTCATCTACCAGCTTCACAGTTAACGGCATATTTAATTAGCCATCAAAGCGAAACACTGCGGATAGATGGACGTATTGACCCATGGATGTAGAATCGATTACAAATCAGGTAAACAAAGCAAATTTAATGAATTGCGGATCGGATATATATATATGTTTAAAATTGTAGCAAGTTTGTCAACTTGCCGATTTGCGCTCGGAGCTTAGCTTCAGTTTATAAATTAACCGAGTGGAAAATTTCTATTGTCATCTGTTTTATATTTAGTAGACCGATATACAGTAAAGAATTAGTAGATCCACAGTAAGATAACCATCTCACAGCCGTAAGGGAAACCTATGAGGCCCATTAGACACCCTTAGTCGAACTCAAGGGGTCAAAGACTTGTTCTGTTCTCATTCTCAAACTGCAGCAAATTCCTCCACATGTTTACAAACTCCATCACAAAGATTCTTTTCACATCTGCGCAAAGTACACCGCCGCTTCTGCTTCCTAGAGAATGTTCCAGGCACCCAGTAGCTAACAGCTCCTTTACGTCAGCAATCGACACTCAAGCTCGTTTATTTGCACTGCTTTACCGGTATTCACATAATTGACGATCAAATTTCGAATTTCAGTATCACGATGGGAACCACCATATTTACAACAAATATCATTGGTAAACAGACTTCGAGCTTTGTAAGCTACTAAATACATTCAGACGCAACGACATTCAATGGACTAAGAAAAGTGAGAGTTGTTTTTGGATGAAGAAAGTGCTTCCAACATTGATTCTCTTTTTGAACATTCCAAACGAACGCCTTTAGGTAAAAATTTGTGAGAAATTTGAATTTCCATATTTTATATTGATGAGATTGCTGGTTTATTTCGAAAATCAAAAGGAGGCTGAAGAGATTCTATAATTGGTGACAATGACGAATTAAAACTTATTTGTCAACGGCTATGATGAATTCGAAATTTGAAAATTCCTCCTGCTAGCGTTCGGTTCAGTCAATCGAGGAGAGCAGAGAGAGAAAGCAACTTCAGTAGATGTGTGAAGATGGGAGTAAAATCAGGGGATAATTTGGAGGTGCCTATCAGTTTCTGACTGAGTTGTGAGAGCAACAGGATCGTGCGTCAGTGCGGCTGCTTTTTGGCGCAAATGAGGAACATACCGTTGACCTGATACAAGCTGGTCGTCTTTTCGTCATCGGCCGTCAGGCCGGCGTCCCTTAGCGCCGTCAGCATAAACTCCTCCGTAATGTAGAGACAGGCGAACTTGCGCCCCCCAAAGCTGCACCATGTTTCCTCCAGAATGCCGCCCATAATAAAGTAGCCTAAAAGTATAGTAGCTCCCAATATGCAGTTTTCAATACAATGCCTAATCACTCATATATATGCTCGCAATAAGCAGATGAAGCAAATATTTGAAAGGCATCTAATATTTTACAGCTTTGCCTATTGAACGCGGATTCCGCGCGCGACCATTACCCTTGGAACACTTAAATAGACGTTGCCATGGTTTTCCAGACCGTATACTTTGGGGCGAATTATTATTCGAGAAGTCAGTTTCGGGATGAGGTAGGCAGCTACATAAGGTACAGTTACAATCGCAATCCTGGCAAAGTAAATTTTCAGATCACCTTCTGATATAACTCCCATAGAATTGAATATTAATGGCATTATACCTTGTATTCATATACAACACCTCTGAATTACTCAATATTCATGGATCGTTTAATAAGAGTCTTACAATAGCAAGCTGGAGATTGCGAAATCGGACGGTACTTGGCTTATAACAATTAATATCGCAAAGGTGGTAAGATGGATGTTAAAGGTACCTCCTGGCTTTATCTGGCGGGCGATATTCTTGATGGCTAACTTGTATTCCTCTTCAGTTTTCGTACAATATTCGACGCAGTAAGTAGTTGTGATGATCTAAATACGTGATGCGTAATTGATCGTCCAATTTGAATTGAACATGTCAAAGTAGATCCAACATTGCGCTGTTAACTTATATTCGGGCTAAACGGTCACATAACCTCTAAACATCTACCGCATATTCTGATATTTCTCCAATATAATCTCTTTTTTAAGCGAAGGCAAAATATTTTGATCCAGCAACCTCAAAACTCTCGAATTCCATTGCACAATCCAACGGCAGCAATGAAAGAGCAAGGGAAGGATGGGATTTTCTTTCATTGTTCTGTCTGTCGCCTCTTGACTCTACCGTGGGTGGACCTCATTCCGGTCGGGTCCTCATTCCGGTCACTTTGATAAGATTGAATAATTAAGCTACTAAATCTAAACGGAATCGAACGTATACTATATCACTGGAAAGCTGGAATAAAGAGCTTTCATTTGGTTACAAAACTTATTAGTTTCATATTGTGTAACAAAAAATATGGTGGTTGATTCGAGCACACACAAATTTCGCACCAATTTTTTCCGCGGGGCGTAGTGATAAATTTCTATTCATTATGACTTTTCAACAAATCATTTTCCACTAAAACTTAATATACCATTTAAATCTACTTATCACTAGCTATCATGTGGTAGAATGGACGATTTTATTTGATGGATTAGAAATTCCTGAGAGGTTGCCAAAGTGCAAAGTGACCGGAATGAGGTTCACCTTTTTGCCGTTAAACGGTGTAGGTGCGCGTCTTTCACAGCGTATATCTTCGCGCATAGTTGTCGGTTTGACGTGAAATTTCGTATATACATTCCTTAATACTCTAGTAATCACTTCCTATCATTAATTTTTTACTAGAAACTTTGATTTTTACGTAATCTTGAATATTCCCTAAAAGTGACCGGAATCAGGTCCACCAACGGTAAGACAAAAGAAATTCAACGATGTTCCACCGTGGAAAGTTTTTGATTTACCTGAATAAGGGATAGATGGGATTTCAAATTTCACTTTTCACGCCCGCAAGCTAATAAATGTATAGGAAGCGCGGTATTTGTGTAGTAATTCTTTTTAATAAGCCGATGCTCAGCTTTGCCAATGTATATAATGAAACGTACATCGAAGCCTTCAGCGACATCTGTAGGATATTCGATCGACGGGTCTTTTAGGCAATCGCAGTGCAGAACGCCGCGTACCTAAAATTGACTTTTCTCGTTACGATCCCTCAAAGTAGTAGGAAGGTATGAGCAAGGGTTGAATGATGTCAGTTTTTCTAAAACAGAATTGTATTATTAAGGGCTAAGTTTACTTTTTTGTGTTCTCTTATGAGAGTTTTCATTTTTATTTCAGATGGCACATAACCTAAAGCGAAACTGCGTTTTATTTCAATGCGTAAATTTTCAAGCAGAAACTGCTATAAGAATAGACGTCGAGCAAAATCAAGCGATCTACCCCCACTGTTATCATATTATTGTTTGATACTCGGCTCAGAAATTCGCACTATAGTGTGACGGGTAGATCGCTCGATTTCGATCGACGTTAAGAATAGAAATGAACATTTTACTATTCGAGTATTGATATCTTGGTTTGAGAGAGTTCAAGGCTATAAATTAAAGTAAAAGACACTAATTATAACATTATGTAAGTAGTTAGTCGGTATATCATGATGATCAACAAATAAAATGGCGAATGTGTAGGTTTTTAGAAGTGTACATCCTACATAGGGATCCTATCTGTCCCATTTCTGTGCCGATGCGTGACTCTCAGGGACATTTTACTCGCCTTTGAACGGGTTTCCTCCTCCATGGTTAGCCAAGAATTCATCTCTCCCTCATGGCAAGCAATTGT
The DNA here is from genome assembly GCA_002796945.1 of Plectus sambesii. Lineage (NCBI taxonomy): Eukaryota > Metazoa > Nematoda > Chromadorea > Plectida > Plectidae > Plectus > Plectus sambesii. The sequence goes on from NIUQ01005471.1 coordinate 3,761, forward strand.
TCTGAGCACAGTGGACCAGTCAAAGTTGCTCTCTTTGTTGATCCATCGAACCAGCTCGTTGCGGTTCTGTGGTAAGTAATCAGCGAAGAAAATCTAAAAAGAAGCACAAGTTTGTCATGACATCTTTTAAAATGTCTCTTGTACTATTCTCTTTCGCTACCAGTCGCTTACTACACAAAACTGTTGAGAATTAAACAACTGAATCTCAGTTTTTGCGTATTCGTCACCGCCTTATCGGATGCGAAATTCATACACAGAAAGAATTTGAGACTCAGTTTCTCAGTTCTCAGCATTGTTATAAAACAGTTCCCAGAGACATTCTGTAAGTTAATATTTGCACTCTGTTGCAGTGCATTGAAACAAACCTCGTCGACGGAGTGTCGAAAGCAGACGCCGAGGTGGATGGTTGGACCAGCGCCGAAATCGCACATCCGACCGCCCTTGGGCAGTTTGGCCACAATCGTGGGCATGTAGGTGTGAACCATACGCATGGCCGGCTCCTAGAACAGTATTAGTGTCAGCAAATGCTGCTCTCATTGGATATTAATAACAACTTTTAAACATTTATCTAGGGTAAAGAAGAAAAATGAGAGCGAGATGAAACGCGATTAAATCGATATCGAAATACAGTCGGTATTGATTGACAGTAATGCTCATTCGTTTAAAGGCCTCATTTAAAATCGACGTTAATTGATAATAACAATTTTATTTGTTGTTTAACTTATTCAGTAGTTACGAATTCTCATTTTCATGCGCAGAAGTCGAACTAATGCAAAATCTATCAATTTTTCATATGAAAGAAAATTTTTGAGCTAAACGCGCCTCCAGCTGAGTGTAGAAGTCGTGGAGGTAGGCATCGGTGTTGAATGCGACGTGGAAAAAGTCGCGATCCAGCACGAGCCCGAGGTTGTTGCGAAACAGTTCCTGCTTCTTTTCTTCAGTTATCGCCAACCGCTGTTCCAACTCCTCCATTGTTAAGTCGCGTTCTGTGATCATATTTTATTTCTTGCCAAATTCGAATACTGTACTCGAAACTTGGGACTTAAAGATCGAGACGGAAGCGAGCGCGGAACACCAACGGCCAAACACCTGTTGCAAAAAAGCGCATTTAATAGCGTTATGTTAATCTACAGTATACGAGCAAGTTAGAATGGCATTTGTTAGAACGGCAGTTTGAAGTAATCATCATGGCCAAGCATTTCTACAGCCTATGTTGACTTATAAAAATCTTCAGAATTGCAGTTTGAGAATCAAAATTGTAAACGAATTAAAAGCAGTTGCATTTTGGCGTCGAAATGAGTATTCAATATTGAAAAAAATGAAGTCTAGGAATTGTTGCATCTTTGAACTAACAGTATTCAAACAGTTACTCTATAAGCCACTGATAAATATAAAAGCTGATCAGAAGCTGTTGACTTCATAGTGCAGTAGAACACAGATAAGTGCGGCTATTTTGAGGCTTTCACTTTCAATACTTTGTACTCTAAGCAAATTCTAATAAATACAGCTTTTAACTAGATCACAACGTACCGCATTTTTTACTTTTACTGCACTAATAAGTCAAATAATAATTCAATCATTAGTAATTTATAATTCGTAATCATTTCCATGCATCTTGGGAACATTGCTCCGATTTTATGATTAACTATTTGAAACCTTTGAATTTGTTCCTCTCCGCGGAGTCGACCAACAGCGGCTGGGCGACACCGTTACGGGAGTGAACAGAGAGATGTCGTATGCGAACGGGGGTCGCAGCTGCGTAAAATATGGATTCTTGTAAAAGGCTCGAACTACATCCTCCTTTAGGGTGAAACGGTAATAAAATTGGTTTTCGACGAAAAGCCTCGGGCTGTAGGAGAAGAGTGGCGACTTTACGAAGTGAGCTCGTCGTTAGTAGGATGGGGCGCGTCTGTTTGCTCGAGCAGCTGACGCTACCATATGTTTACTCTGGAGGGCAACGGCCTCGTTCACGACGTCATCCGAACAGGAGCCGCCGCCTCTGAATCTTACATACTTTGCTTCTTTGAATCATATCAGATTACCTGTGGAAGACGAGTCAAACGCACATTTATCAGCGGTCTGTTTCATATAATTATTGCAGTTGCGGAACTGTTGAATTTTTAGCGCGGCAATGGAGCATTTTCCATTTTATTCCCAATTGTATCAGGCTTTCTTTCTATCCAATCACTGAGTTAGGGTATACCGCAAACGGGGCAATCGCAAAGTAATATATAGTAGGCCAAAGATGATTTAAGCTATGCATGAATGAGTTCACGGCTTGTCTGTATTGTGTGGGAGGGAGGGGAGAACAGTTGGTAGACCATTCATTTTATGAGGTCGATAGGGGGAAAGACGGAGACGCCCGCGCTCGGGCGAAAAGAACCAGGCAGGGACTGTTGTAAATAGCGTGCAGACGGCCTCGCATCAGTGCACGCCTAGCGTACTCCTAGCAAAGGCTCTGTCTCCTCCTCAGAAATAGTAATTCCTCGACCCCTTTCCACCTCTAGGGTAATGAACTAGGAAGAAAAGCAAACTGTTTGAAGAGGCTGTCTGGTAAAAAAAGTCAGTCATTTAAAAATTTTGGAAAGTGTCGTTGGGCGCGGTCAGACTGGTGATACAGTGAGGTGATATCCATGATAACACTCTCCAACTCATTTTGTTGTATACGCAACGTCCGGCCTGTCTCCCACTGCGCTCCTTCCCTATTGTACTACCGCTCGCATCGTTACAAAAATTGTCGTTTCAAATCCCAACAGAAACAAATAAGGAAGAGAATACGTTTGTTACGAATGTATGTCACGAGTTTTAGAGACAGAATTTGGTGAAAGTTGCAGTGTACCCCACCGATCTTACCGTCTTTCCTGCGACTGTTGTGACCGTTTCCACTTTGTGTACAGCGGAGCAGCGCTACGGAGGACAGAAACCTGAAAATGATTAGAATCTGATGTCATATTTCTTAAATCCTGTCTCGCTATCGCTACATCGCTTCATTACCGTCCGCACATCGGTGATTTTCCCATACTCCTTCGTCAACTACGCTGTTTCTTAGTAAAGCGTATGCATCGTCACAACTTACTCCTTTTTTGTATACTCGGTATATCTGATAGATGTTATTTCGTATCTTTTTGCTAGCTACAGTAGTATCCGTAAATGCCCATCGATTGTGAAATAGTGTTAGTTTTAGGGGAGAATGCATGATAGATGATCAGGTATTCTATTAATTCTCTGTCTTCTTTATTAATCTGAAGCAAATATTGCACATACGGTGGAATTTTAGCGATTAAGTTGCAAATTTGCAAAATAAACGTATTATGAGAATCATGTTTGCCAAACTCGTTCTTTCTCTCCTTCCTTGTCACATAATTGTTTTCACGATGAAGCTACCACAAACCAGCTTGGAGCAATGGTATTCTCTTTGGCGCTTTTCACACCAAGACATTGCGATAAAAATTCACACATGATATTAAGCAATTACCATCTGGTAGTAATCATGGATACGAGTACAGTATTCCTGGTTATAGAGGATGACAAGAAAACTCTTAAAAATTTGAAAAATTAAATTTTTGGTTTAATTCGACAATAGTGAAAATTTGCACTGGATATCAAGTAAAATCAGTTACATTTTCATAATGTTTGCCTTCTGTTCTTAAGCAGAGCGTCAGTCGCATCAGAAATTGCTCAGTGATTGCACTCAGCCGGTGAGATTATCCCAGTCTGCGAAATGAACGGCTCAGCGAGACTCAAAACTCCTCAATCCTCAGCTCCCCAGAATCTTTTTATTTGAGGTGTCTCGTAGGCCCCATAAATATTTGAAGGCCCGTTAACACATGATACGTAATCGGGAAAGTGCTCTCAGTACCACCTCTGCGTGAGTTTTGCCTTGCGGGCAGGTGCAAATTCTGGCTGGATTGCCCAAGATTAATCACCAATGTGATCCTGCAACCACGGCTGTGCTGCATCCTCGAGAATTATGCTAACGAAGGCTTTTTGACCAGTTTTGACTCCTTAACTGATGAAAATAAGGCAGTTCTGCTGATAATGAAAAAATCCATTCAGTCCATCACCGACTGCGAATACTACGTCTAACTGTTTGCGCCTGTTTCTCAAGGAGACTGTTTGACTTAAATCTTACCATTTTGGAGATTATGCGCTTACTCGATGGCAAACAGCTTGCTGTTAAAGCGCAGAATGAACCTGTGTTCGAGAGGGGCGTGTCGCTGCTTCTCTCTGCGACATCTTTCCGATCTTGCATCCTTAATTTTTGCATCAGGTAATATGCCTTCAGGAGCTTGTAAGGATATTTTGGGAACCAGCCGACTAATTATGTAAACATCGAATGTATCAATCAGTGATACAATCTGGAATATGTGAGCCGCTTTTGCGACTTTCCAAATGGCTTTACAGTTGAAACCGGTCTCATAGACGATTCTTCTCATTGTCTCATGTAAATTACGTTGCGCTCAACTCTTGATGATCCTGCGGACGCGAACAGTCATGGCATTGAGTGGACGGCCGCTTCAGGAATGGTTGATAGTGTCATCTCGCTCTTCGAAGCATTTTATACCATCACAGACTCTCGATTGAGGAATGTTCAAGAGTGTTGCGTTGTCAAATGGAGGTTTTCCTCCCGAACGAACAGTACTAGAACACCTATCACACCACTTATATCCATGATTGCAGAACACTGTTATGTGCACTATTTAAAGATCGACTTCCATGTGCAATAGATAAACGTCACGTATTTCTATAAATATGCACTGGGTAAAGAAACACTACATTCAAAATTCATATTACAATAAAAAATCGAGGAACTTTCTGATCACGCTATACGGCATGCTCTGAAAAAGAAACACTTCAATAGAAATCTCTCTCGTAACAGCCGCCAAGTGGCATAAGCCCTACGGGTAACTTTGAAAATATACGGTAGCTATTTGTAGCTCTGCGCCGTGCTATCTTTCCCACGAACGTGGCGACACACTGCCTATTGTGTATGGGCAGAGCAGCGTTTCATTGTGTTCAAAACAGGAAAATGATAACAATCTGACATGTCATATTTTCTCAAATCCTGTCTCGCTATCGCTGCATCTCTTCATCAGTATCTCTACATCTCTGATTTTCCCATATTCCTTCGTCACCTATAATACTTCATGGTAAGCGACATGCGTCATTTCTCCTTACTCCCCCTATTTAATAAACGCGACGTGTCGCAAACATGTTCTTTTATTCTCGCGTGCCAAAGTGCGTGATACGGTAGGGTTGTGCTGATAATATTACATTCATTCAACATTAAACAGAACTGTGAATTGCTATCAATCTAATGTTTATGTTGGGTAATAGTTCAAATTTCACTCCCGCTTAGAAAAATGCCAAATAAGCGATAATACTCGCTGTTTGAAGGGAGATAATCGTTAGTGCGTAAAAAAGGACCGCCAATCCATTTCTTTTGCAGCAGTTTTTTCATAAATTTACCATTCTTTTCGTCAAGTTAACACTTAAAAGCTCAATAGATATCCCTAATGAGAGTGATATACATTTCTGCATCCGTTTTGTAGAGCATCCCGACAAGCACACTTCAAAGCGCAACGCGACGATAAGAGAAGGGAACTATCTATTCCTTTTCGTTAAGTCGCGGAGGTATTAAAAAGTTCCCAAGCGTTTGTACCGCTCTTCGCAGTGTCCGCTTTTTCCTGGTGGACATGAGCCCGCCATACAAATGCAACAGCAGAAATATCTGGTCGGCCGTCGCATGCCTGTGGCCGGGATGTTGGCAGTGTGAACACTTTTCGCAGCGAAGCTGCTACTAATTCCCCGACCCAAGGAGGGATGAGCACCTTGGTTAGGTGAGGGGTCGCCCTCAGCGAGAATTGAACCCGCGTCCTCGAGATTGATGAGTGATGGTTCAGACCACTACACCATTCGAAATTCGTAGAGATAGTGAAAGCTGTAAAATTTGAGCAGTTAGATTCGTTCTGTACATCATCTGTCTTCGACGGTCAAGGCGTCATCATTATTTAATCTATAAATTGTTATGCATACATATTTTTCAGCTATTTACTGGCGCTTTTCTAACGCATAAAGTGATTGATGCGCTAGTCTCGCCCTGTGTCATTTGAAAGTTGCGAATCCTGAGATAAGTTTGTACGATTGAGAGTGACGAGCTTGAAAAAACTGCTATTAGGATGTTCATCACTTACTGAACATATATTGGGTATAAAACTATAAAAATTTGTGATGTAAAAAAAGGAAAGGATTTCTAAACTTAATCAGCGATGTTTCTCCATTATAGCTAAAGCCGAAACCGCGGAAAATAGGCAAATACAGAGCACCATGTACAGTATTCTGCGCAGATATCGGACTCAATAAATATCTGTACTCATTTTTGAAAAAGCCGACGAGAAAATCTTTATTTAAAGCGTACTTTAAGATGCGCAAAGTAGTCGTGATCCGTCGCCAGTTACCCTTTTCTTCTTTTCTTCAAGATAATTATATCGAGAAACATTTACCGAGGTGATGTAGGTGTACGACTAAAAGTGATACGACGGATTGCATAAAACAATGTTTAACAGAATAACGGTAAAATTTAATTATATCGAATAATGTGAAATTGATTCTCGGTGGAATGAGTAATTTAACCACGGTAGATTATATTATCTGGTTTGTATTTAAATGGTTGTAAGACAATAATTTGAATCGAGAAAGTTGATAATTTTTGTCCTCTAAAATCCTATACAATCAGTCAGTGAGAGGCAAAACATGAGCAGATTTTGCAGGAATGCGTTCCAAAGCATCCTTCCATTTATTACTTTAGGTTTAATATCTGTAGTGTCGAAACACTTTGCCACTAACAATTCATTCATCATGTTTGTAATATTGACAAAATTACAGGACTTTCAAATAATTGCAGCCGTCCGCTCATATCAAAACTACCTTTTCCTTAATTCTGCTGAGAACAGAAAAGTTAGATAATTGCATACTTACAATTAACAGGATTAATACTGAAAGAGACAAACTTTGTGCTACTAAAAATTTGAAAAAATTCCGTTACTGCCGCTTGCAGGAATCGAACCTGCGACCGCCTGTTTACAAGACAGGCGCTCTGCCTCTGAGCTAAAGCGGCTAGCGATTGAGAAAAATACTTAACTTTTTTGTAATTTCCAGAGAGTACAAATACATAAATTTGCTTCTGTTTTGCTTGAGAATAACATTCGCTGTAACTTTCTTACACCTAATCGATCCCTTTCGTTCAGGGTACTTTCGCAATTTTATGAGCTTGCAACATTGGGCGTTTAAGTTTTATATGTCAGCAATATCCTATTCTAACTCCATCAGTTTGGTGAAAAATTGTGGCTGCTTAGTCATCACTGTTATGACCGTTTCCATCTCAAGTATGATAGAGAGCTGCAGTCCGTTGTAAAGTAACTAGAAAACGATAAGAATCAGACACGTCACTTTCTGAAATCTTATCTTAAATATCGCTTCAGCTCTGAATGACAGGCAGTTCCATCCCGTTAATTTCTCAGTAAAGCCTAATCACGACTACCGTTATAAAGATCGTACACCAGTGTATCGCACTCTCGCTTTTACACGCTGGATTTTATAATAAATCCAAGAGAAGGGCGAAAGATTGTCAGAGCCTATGAAAATTCATATTAGTCACGTAGGCAGTATCAAACCTCCAGTCGGGTTTACCGTAACCCCGGCAAATCTGATGCGTGTCATATGCGAAAACTCATCTATCATCGTCCGATTAAAGACCATCTCAACTTTTTATCTTTTATTGCAGTCTGCGGCGACTGTGGCTGTAGACTTTTCCTGCTGCCATAACAATATATGTAGCTGTTGTTTATCAATAATAACTGTGCTTGCCGACATTCTCCACCTTCTGACATCTCTAAACATTGTTTTCCAGGGATTTACGATGCAAATATTCTTCTGTTAGGTTATGATAAAATGCTGACTAACGCGGCGGAATGTATCTATCGTTAAACCATAACAGTTCTCAGGGGTCGCCCAAATAAGGAATTTTCAAAAGCATTCATTTCAGATTCTTCTGGATAACATTCTCAACTTACAAACCAGAAATTTTTGATTTATGTGCAATCAGGGGATGCGGTAAAGTTGGTACATCGAATTCGACAAACTTTTAGCATATCCTGCAAGAAATTTGATACTAAATGGAGAACGTCTACTTGGATGGCTATATCAACTTCGCTACCCTTTCGTGCTCCGACGATCTGCTTAGCTTCCTTCCTTGGCGACAAAAGCTAGAACTTGATAACAAAAAGCTTGTTCGATGCGAAGTAAGTAGGACAATTGCCCCAAGAGTTCCCTGAAAGCTTAGTATAAGCATATCGTAGTAGCTGACGCCATTCTTATAAAACTTTTCTCATGCCATGTGCTAATATGAAAATAGGGGAAGGGCATGGATTGACCAGAAGTCTTGGGTGCCGGGAAAATTGCTTGCACCAACAGGCACGATTGACCAGTCCACGCGCTTCCCATAATTATAATGCAACAGCAGTGAGGACAATAATTATTTTAAAACAAGCTCCTGAATGAGAGTAGGCAGTTTTTTCAGGGATTTCAGATCGGAGAGAACGCAGCTATTGGTATTAATATCCCTGCTATGCCTAATTAATCGCACAGTATCAAGCCATTCATGTAATAATGATTCAACTGAATTAATTTTAGCTCATTGGCAGTGGCTTTTACGGAAATGTCTATCGTGGCTGCCTCTTCAAATCAAATGAACCACCGAGACAAGTAGCAATAAAAACACCAAAATATGATGCCAATATAACTTTGGAAGATTTGGAGAAACAAAGAAATTCAATCAGAGCCGAAATTAAGATACTTGATCATATTGGCACGCATGTGAATGTTCTGAATTTATATGGAGCGGTCACGACAAGTCTCAAAGATTTTTGTATGGTCACAGAGTACTGTTTACACAGGGGACTAGATGTTTTTCTGGCGACTCGAAGAGATGGCTTCTTTGATCAAATATGCGCGCAAGGTACCATTGGCGTCTCGACGAAATACAGTACTATAAATTATAAAGTGAGTTCATTTCTTGTAACTACAGGGCTTCCTAAGTATGAATAGATGAGCGGTACAATCCCTTAAGGCAATTCAGCTGTATATTGAGATAAAACTATGTAAGTGTAGTTTCGGTAAACTAATTAACTTTTTTGCCTTTACGATTAAATAATTAATTATTATACTTTTATCGACTTTCTTCATGTTTTTGCTCCGTCTACGAAATCATGAAATTTAGTAAATACGTGAAAGGCGGGAAGATGAATGAAATATTGTGAGACAGTTATATTTAATCGCGCAAAGTCACTGAGAGCTCACTTGGACCACGTCGCGCACGTTTGTCAATCATTGTTATTTGAGTTTACTTATTTTAACCTGCTTTAATTATCATCAATAACTTCACTGACTAAAAATATGTCTACCAAGACAAGACTCCTCGCAATTGCCTGATTAGACGAAACTGAAAGACAAAATTTGTTTCATCCATTTTTCACTGCTCTAAACGCACTTTCACCTTTAAGTCTAAGCCGATTATAGCCCAGTCTCATGTCTTCAGGCTTTTAATGGTTGTTGTAAATTTGAATTTTCAGTTGCACGGCGCGTTTCTAGAAAAAAGAGTTCTACAGAAAACATTGGCATTATCGAAATAAAATTTGCAAGTTATTTTCAGGCGAATTTTTCTGCAGAAAGCTTGAGTAATGCTCAAATCACCACGAGTGACTTGTTGTCTTTCGCTCTTCAAATTGGGAATGGCATGGATTTTCTGCATCGCAATAAGGTACAGCTGGCTGGCCATCAATGAATTCATTCTTTTAAAGAGTTCGTCAGCGATAAGTATTTGTTAGAGAAATTGTAACGGAATTGAAATTATAAAAACTAACTGTACCATTTTCGATTTGTGCTGTCATTGTTCAGGGACTGGGACGTATCAATTCAAAAAATGCAAAGTTCCATAGTCTGTTTCTGCCGCTTAACTAACGCTCTTCTGTTAGTTCTATTGCAAGTTACTATTAATCCTGAGATAACGTCAGCGTTAGTGTCAGAAACTGATTTTTATCTTTTGTAAAGTCAAAACAGAGTCAAAATCAAATCTGCCATCTCAGATTCAGTGTTAAACCGAATTATCATTGACTTTATAGTGTTGCAGTACTATAAGTAGAGCAAAAAGTAAAGCGCAATCGCCAACTACGCGATACACTGTAACGGCAGACAAGTGTCCCAAAATTAGTACATAATTCACTTCTGTTCTTAGATAATACACCGCGACTTAGCGCTTCGAAACATTCTACTAACTGAAGATCTGATAGTGAAGATAGCGGATTTCGGTTTATCGAGGAAAGTCAAAGACGACACGTACGCCAAAGATACTGAACCGAACCTGCCATTTCGCTGGTCGGCGCCCGAGGCTCTAACGAGCAAACCAACGCCCATTGAAGCCGATCAGTGGACTTTCGGTATCTTACTTTGGGAGTTGTTCAAACTTGGCGCTATACCGTATGATGGCAAGAATCAATACGACATGCTGTCATATTTGAATGCGGGGAAGCGATTAGATCATCCTGAGTATGCGCCGAAAGAATTGTAAGTAAATTACGTTTTTAGTTTTTTTTGGATTCGTCACCACGCTTACCGTTTCATACCAGATTACACTAGCAATAGCGATGGTTACAATCGGTTAAACTGCACATCTTTTTCACTTAGTACAGTACTATTCTCACGCCCAGGGACCTATTTCATACAACTGTTGAGAATTGAGAATAGGGCAACTGAATCTCCAGTCAACTTAGTCGTCACCGCCTTATTCCATGCGAAGCTGATACTGAGGTTGAGTTAAGAATCAGTTTCTCAATTCTCAAGACTCAACAGTTTTATAAAATACGCTCCGGGGTCATATTCATAAACGTCAACTTAATTAATCTTTGAATAATGTCTTGTACAGCTCTTTGACCAAGTATAGGCGAAAATATATATTANAAACAATGTATTTTGAATGGAAGAAAAATTCAATCCGAGTTTCAGATCGATTCCTCAAGGGATTGGATATCGAAAGATTTATTTAGTCGCTTGTATTGCGCTTCTTGTGGGTTTAATTGTTGCGACTCTCGTGTCCGCTGCGCACATCTTACCTAAATCCTACCAAAACCACACATTGGCAATAACGGTGGCACCGACTAATCAAACCACTGAAATGCAATCCAACCAAAACCACATATTGGCAATAACGGTTACATCGACTCACCAAACCACTCAAATGCCCGAACGCAAGCTAGTGAGAGTTTTTGTCGGTGATAAGGATCCTGAGCTGTGGGATATCAAGCGCATTCTCAACAATAAAACAAATGCAAGAAATGAAACTTTCCCTGGCAACGGAAGAAACTATTTAATTGGAAACGTGGAAGTTAATTGGACTGACGCGCAGCGTATCTGTCAAGAATGGGATGGACATCTTGCGAGCGTTTTGGATGACAACGAGAATCAGTTCATCTCAGGTATCAGTTGAGCATTTGCTTACAGTTTTATAAAGTCAAAATGTGCTCGCGTCAGTGACAAGATATTTCAAGTTTCAGTCTTGCAACCAAAACACTCAGGCGCGAAATGCAACCAGCGCTGTCTCAAAGCAAAAAGTCATTAACGAGAACAGAAAGTATACGCCATGATTTTCTTAATTAATCTTACGATTCGGCAGTTTCTTGTTAAATATGCACAAAATAATACGATGTATCCCATTTCAAACAGTATTAGTCAAACGGCACTTAATCCTCTAGAAATAAGCAGTAGTCATGATTGTTTTAAGGGACCTTAATCTAATGGTATGGTTCTCAATTATATTTGAACTAGGAATAAAAATTTACGTCCACCGCGCATTAGAAACAGGAAAGCAAATAGATACTGATAATGAACAGCATATCAGACGTGCAGAATGTTTTTTACTTTCAGGAAGATACAAAAAAAATGATTACGTTTGGATCGGCTTTCATTACAATGAATCAAAAAATGCTTTTGAATGGACAGGTGGCTCATCGAGCAGTTACGTTAATTGGGAGCAAAGTAAGGTTTTGTTTGATGATCTGTTGCTCTGATATAGGGCTTCTCGCTGATTGTGTTTTGGGACAGAAATATGCATCGAGCAACGAGACTTCTCTTTTCATTCGTTATGAGAAACACGGCTTATTTAGGAGTTATTTGCTTTCAGAAAATCCGATAAATTTAATCATCGCGCTAGAGTAGCGTCCCTTTCTAAGACCGGCTGAGCTTGTTTTTGTTTGGATCGTCGAAGGCGGTCGTAGACGTCCAATTCGTACGTCCATCTGTCTCTCCGTACATGTTTGTATGCGCGTTCAACGGCCAACGCACGTAAATAGTCAAAAAATTTTCGATCAGTAACGAGAAATTGAAGCTATGGTCTTGTAGCGATAAAGATAAATAGAGTGAAGGCCGCGCCAAACGTGCTCAATTTAGCTTTTGATACTAAGCATGTTATGGTGTTCCCTTCGGCTCTTGATTACTGATCGAAAAATTTTGACATATGAGCGAAAGGAAAATTCAGATGTTAGTAGTGAATAATAATCGTTTAGTACTACATCCACTTCCCCCTCTCTCCCATGCATTTTCAAGCTAATATTTATTTCTGATTTCATATGATTACAGCTCCATCGGAAGGTCATGCTGACAAGAAACGCTGTGCCATTTTGCGTGTCCATAACAAAGTCAAATATATGAAGTGGCTGAATGAAAAGTGCACTGGTAAACATAAGTTTATTTGCAAACAGTCAAAATGAATATACGCAGCTTTCCTGGTTTTTGAACGGCGACTACTTATACTTTCGTCGTCCTGTACACGCTTATAAACAGTTTGCCTTTACTGTTCATTATATGAACTGTTATTCAACGACTGCTCGATCAAATTATGATTAAGCATAAATATGGAAGAACTAATACAGCAACCCTACGCAAGCAACAGCTTTATCGGCTCCCGCAACTGCGACACAACTTTGGGTATTATTATTATTAATTTGAGTAAACGTAACGAAGAATTTCCATAAAGTCACTGTAAGCGACGATCGTGCGATCTTTTGAACAGCGAAAATCTCTCCAAGTGGTTGGCCGGTGCGCTCGCTATATTTGACACCGCTGACTAATTTTTATGGATTTTATTCAAAGACAGTGTTTTTGCAGTGAGGTCAAGGACGCTTCAAGCGTCCAATGACTCTCTTCTTGCAGCTATGTGAAAGTTATCGGTGCAGTTGTATCAACAAGTTTGTCATTTGTTGCCAGATAGTGAGCAGTTTTACGAAAGCTCGGATAATGATCCTATTATACGGCTTTTATGGTTGACTTTCTTGATATAAATACTTTACAAGCATTGTTGTTGTGTGCGTCCATTTCTGTTGTGTTTCTTTCAATAAAAGTTACATATTCAAAGTTCAGCACGTTTCTTAACTATTGGCACGCCGTGTATGACACAGCACACTGTTAGGATTACCTTTATGGTACTTTGACTCTTTTGACGGCCCTTTGCGCCGTCGAACGGGAGTGTCATTCGATAAGCTGAACGACGCCGGACGCAGTAGCTATTGTCTTGATTGAATTCAATACGCCCCATGTACGTAACGGAGACCGGACGGTTTTAAGGGTACCGTGTATAAAATAACGCGATGAGGTCAATCTTTCATACTCTATCATGCATAGTAACCGCTCACAAACAGCCCAAAGCATCGTTGTGCTAATGCCTTAAACAGGAACATCGGTCACTCCTAGCTCTGAAGAGTGTATCATAAGCTATTTTTAGCTACGCTTGACGAGTGTATAAAAGGATTATATATTACAAATGTTGCGTTATGTATTTTTTTCTGCTTCAACTAAGATATTTCTCATAAAGCACAATTTTCATATGAATTGACTTGGAAAGCAGCCTATCTGATTTGAAAAACGTTTTCTTTAAACTGGTAAGTAGCCTTATTGCAGCAGAAATGGTATAGATTCAGCAGAGCAGTTTTTGTGGCATGTTATCGACACATATTTGATCGAGGCAGTATTTTGAACAACTTCGATTTCAAATTTTGATAATGACATAAGAAATGCATCATGCCATTCATACACTTCTGCCCCAGCATGCAGCCCTGGTTCTGTTTCACTAACTCATTTAAGCTGATTTTATTAAATGTGAGATAAGTTGACTCAGTATCATCTTGCAGCTCTATATGACTCATACTCTCTAAATCGAGTTCATTGTTTTTCAATGAATAGTTCATTGTTTTCACACCAAAAGAATAATTCATTGTTTTAATGAAGTAGTTCATTGAAAAAACAATGAAAAGATTCATTGAAAAATCAATAATGTACGTTGAAGTGCAAAACATTGGAATGGTTATTCAATGAATTATTTCATTAAAACAATGAATTATTCTTTTGGTGTAAAAACAATGAACTGTTCATTGAAAAACAATGAACTCGATTTAGAGAGTAGATCGGAGGTTTGAGTCGTAACCAACTTTTATCCAACTTCAATCATTAGGCTCCATTAAAATAGAGCCTTGGCCAGTCTTGCTGTAGCGATCAGGTTGTGCAAAGAGAGAAATACGGAGGAACACATGTCCAGCGTAATACTGCACTATTTTCGCAGCGATAGTTAGAACGAGGCGGGATACTGGGTAAGGTTGAGCACTTTGCTACTCCCGATCGCCCTTCAAAGTCTACAATCGAAGAAGTACTGCAAGGTAGCAGCTTGTCTGTTGCAAACCGCATGTTACAATTGTCCCATTTGTGTTCTGCTAACAAATGCAATGTCCCATCTATCGATCACCCAACAAAAACTGTTCAAAATAAAGACCCTCGCTCCTTTTTTCGCAAGAAAAGTTGACAAAATGACTTTCAACACACCCAACCCCGTCTATTAAGATTTATCAGACCGTGGTAAAATGAGTGTCGAATATTGTAAAATTCTAAGGCAGCTGATAAATGCAAGACGCGTGTTGTCAAGTTCATCGCACACCCGTTCCCACACGATAAGCAGTTGAAACGTTCTACTATTTGAATCCACCCCTTTCCTGACTGTGAGAATTCAACCACACGCGGCACTTTTGTTGGCATAGCGAGAATCACAATTTTTTGCTGCGATGAGGAAACTTTGCTAGCTCCGA